>CANNZV010000695.1:56155-291160 GCA_947561585.1 Caprella mutica | reverse complement strand
ATTGATTAATTTTAGGCTATAACACAGCATCATCATTTAAAATTTTAGTTTAATATTTTGTATCATGTTTTAATTTAGGAATATGTATATATCATATATTTCCAAATGTTTGTAACTTATATGGATGTAAATAATTATATTTAAGTATGCCATATAGATATCAGTACCGATTAACATAAATTTATAGGTTTCAAAGCAGAATAGTATCTGCTGAATAAAGAACTATTATTCAGAAATATGGCCAATGCTAAACCGTGAGAATTGCATTGAAAAACATAAAAAAAATACTATGATTAAAAATGTACAATCATTGTTCATTTCCAATTTTCAAATAAGCATTTTAAATAAAATTAATATACATAGAAAATCACATAGCCTATTTGAAAACTTGTATATAATTGACGATTAGAAGAATATTCAATCATAATTCATAATACTTACATAGTCTAACGTTTATCGTTAGACTATGTTTCAGACGATAATGCTTGAAATTATAATATATAAGATAAAATACGATATATAAATTAATAATTCCCCCGATTATAAATTTACCGACTGGTAACATTCCTTCACATTTTAACCGGAACATTTAGATATTCATGCCTTATGCTTTTTTTCACTATAAAATACGATGAATATTTAATGGGAATCAAAATGAAGATGCACTATAGAATTATATTAATATGATATTTGTTCATATACTCACAGAAAGGTAGACAATGACCGAAACTTCTAATTCCTGTAAGATTATAGACACCTTTCGTTACCTCATTCTTTATACCCTCTTAGACTACGGTAAGATACGAATTGTCGGTCGGTTTCACATCTTCGGTCATAAAAGAAAAAACTATATTAAAATTATTATTTTATGTATTGGTATCCATGATACCTGCAGGTATCATGGATACCAATAAAATTAAAAATAATCATAATATCGTTTTTTTTATGTGACCGAAGATGTGAAACCGACTGACAATTCAGATCTTCCCCTCTTAAACTGTACCTGTTAAGCTGAACTCTTTGCCCCAAACACTGCCATCAATTTACCCAAGTGTCATAATAACCAGCTGCTACATGCTTTTCTTCATATCAATGAATTGTAGGAGTGTAAACACTCTTATCACTTTTCACGACACTTGCTAAAGAGAAAATTTATTGCATTATATATCGCACCTGTATAGAAAATCAGATGACTTTCCTTATGTAAATTTCAATGTGTGGTAAACTATACTGACTACAAAACCAATGTTTTTTGCTAATAATCACTTTATCATAGAAATATATTTACAATCAATTTCATAAGTATTTGTATTTTACATCGATATTTTTATATCTTTATATAGAGAACTCAACAATTAATTATTAAAGCAGTACAGTACCTGTTGCTTTGCCATTGGGAATTCAATTAAAATAATGGGTTTAGATTTTTTTATTTATAGTTACATGCAAGTACGTATTGTCAGTTCAATTTAATAATTGAAATAAATTAAATACAATCTCTATGATTTTTTAAGTAATATTTTATCTTACATTTTTTAATTATCCGGGATTGTTTTGTGTTCTCGAATTTTTCTATAATACTGTATTTATTGCACTCCCATATTTTTTGTAAACCTCGATTTTTAATTCAAGATTTTTTGTAATTTTGAAGGATTATTTAAATTCCGCATTTTATGTAATCCTGAATTTTATGAAATATTCCGTATTCTTTCCGGAACTCCGGACAATTATTTTAGTCATTGATTAAATTGTATCTTAAATTGTAAGGCGTGACATTTTTAGAAGTGTATTAGTTTTTAGTGTATTAGTGTTAGTTACTGATTTAATAATGATAAAATTTCTCAAAAGAATAATTTCTTTATATTACTAATATAATTGTGAATTATTAGTTTTTCCTTATAATTATCAAAGGCTTCAGACAGATTATAGTACATTTTATCATTTCAAAATTCAATAATATCAAATAACAAGTCTGAATAAAGTGACCTAACTAGATTTAAATCACCTAATTATTATAAACCGATCAATGGAGCAATTATTTACATCTAACTACGAAGATGTTAACCCTTTACATTTTTAAGGATGTTCATCGCGTGCATAAGAGTAATACTATCATGATATAGTATTTATTATCTGAATATATCCCAGGACACATCAATATTACCTACCACAGCGTTTCGTGTGTTTGGGCCGTATGTGCAGTCAACGTTACGAGCTGTTGCAGCCATTTAATTGTTGACTCTGATAATACGAAGTCATTGGAATCTGTTTAGCCTGAGACAATATCTTAGCATTGGTAATCTATCGTCATATCTGTACACACTGCTACCTTTATCATTTTACTAAGAGTTTTGCTTAGTGACTGTGTTTACATGTTATATTATTGAAAAAGATCGCATTAATGAAACATACATAAATTTGTTTAAAATAAAAAAATGGTATGATTATCTCTCAATACTTATTAATTGATAATAAATTCTCTATGATTATTTTATCTTAAATACTTTTTTCAATAGAGATACCCTAAAAAACTAAAATGTTCGTAGAAACTCAGATTTATAATTTGAAGTAATTATAAACTTTGTATTTCATAGTAAAAAATATAATTTCCTGGCAATTAAAAAATTGTTTAAAAAAAAATATAACACTATGGAATATTAACAGTAAGCCCCATACATTTTTGTGCAATTTTTCACCTCTAGTAAAGTGAGGCTAGAGGAAGTTACCTCTCTTCATTTCCGGCAGTGGTGCCTATTCCCATAGGAAAGTACAATAAAGTTCATCTATTAGGCAGTAGCGAGTTAAATGATATGGTGTGTCATAGCCAAGTAAAATGGTGTATTTGTTATTTAAGATAATTGTGGCTGAGCACCTAGTGATGTGCTTTAATTATTTGTTTACTGGTGTGTCTTACAGTACAGGCAGGAGCTTTTTAAAGGACAAATAAGGAAAAAGGACATAGGGTAAATCATGAATTATCGGTCAGTTTCACATCTTCGGTCATAAAGAAAAACTATATTATAATTAAAATAAAATAACAATTATAATACAGTTTTTCTTATATGACCGAAGATGTGAAACTGACCCATAATTCGTAATTTACCCTATCTAACATTATCTCTCTTATCTGTCATATCGGGCCCATTGTGTTAGATATATCCTTTGCTCTAGTTATTCTTCCTAACAAAGTGTACTAGTTTTTCTATCCCCAATTACTCAATCGTTACGAGTCCCTTACGAATTATTTCATTTGCTGGTTTGTTTATGCAAATTTTGGCTAATTACACGGTATAACAACATCATGACATTTTATTTACGGCAACCAACGTCTGAGACCAAACGGCAAAGAAATAATTGCTGCTATTACAGAGATTTGTGTGCTATAAAATGTATTATTATGATAACAATTACAACCAATGTGAATAGTCGTGTGCGAGTGCTGTAATTGTACTTTGTGTACTTTGTGTATTATATTGTACTTTGTCATGTGTACTATTGTACTTTGCCCTGTGTACTATTGTACTTTGCCTTGTGTACTAATGTACTTTGTCATGTGTACTATTGTACTTTGTCATGTGTACTATTGTACTTTGTCATGTGTACTATTGTACTTTGCCCTGTGTACTATTGTACTTTGCCTTGTGTACTAATGTACTTTGTCATGTGTACTATTGTACTTTGTCATGTGTACTATTGTACTTTGTCATGTGTACTATTGTACTTTGTCATGTGTACTATTGTACTTTGTCATGTGTACTATTGTACTTTGTCATGTGTACTATTGTACTTTGTCATGTGTACTATTGTACTTTGTCATGTGTACTATTGTACTTTGCCCTGTGTACTATTGTACTTTGTCATGTGTACTATTGTACTTTGTCATGTGTACTATTGTACTTTGTCATGTGTACTATTGTACTTTGTCATGTGTACTATTGTACTTTGTCATGTGTACTATTGTACTTTGTCATGTGTACTATTGTACTTTGCCCTGTGTACTATTGTACTTTGTGTACTATTGTATTTTGTCTTGTGTACTAATTTTTATTTTATGATGTTTATAGCTACAACTCCAAATTAAATACCTACAGTATATTCGAATGAGAAACAGTCGCTTTAGTTTTATGTCTTCACATTTTTAAAATTCTGTTAATTATTTAAAATCGTATCAAATATCTAAATTCTAATCAAATTTTTAAATTCCTATTGAATATTTATGAATCTATCAAATATTTAAAATCTTATCAATATTAAACTTACAGGTTAATTTGTTAAGGTACAAAAAAATGAGTTATTCATAGCTAGTTTTCATATAAAAATATAAAAAAATACTAAAATTCTATAAAATATATTTTCAAGTATCTTTCACATAATTTAATATTTATTTTTTCCTGCATATATTTGCATATATATACATTATACAATAATTATGATATTTAATAAAAAAAAATATTAAATATATATAAAATATTTTGAGATGTTCGTACATCTATTAATTGTAAGATAAAGTATAATTATTAATAAGTGTAGAATTATTAGTATTATTAATAAGTGTAGAATTATTACTATTATTACTAAGTGTAAAATTATTGTTATTATTACTAAGTGTAGAATTATTAGGAATTAAGTGTATTTGACATTCTATTCTATAGTTAGAAAGTGCTAATTAATATTGATATATGGCATCATTTCTTCAAATAAATCACTTGAATATATTAGTTGTTTAAAAATTAGCATAAAAAAGTAATAATTCATGTGTATTTCAAATTAGTTACTCATGTGTCATTCACAGTCAGTAAAAAGATGAGGAAAAAGATAAAGCTGTCATTAAGGATTGACTCTTTGGTTCTAATTCACTGAAACGAATTAGATAATGTGAAGTGAAGTGAATTATAATATTAAATTAATATGTTTACAAGAAAAGTATTAATTCAATTATTCACAGCATCATTCCCAATCCACACACAGCATCATTTCCACTCCACACACAGCATCATTCCCACTCCACACACAGCATCATTCCCACTCCACACACAGCATCATTCCCACTCCACACACAGCATCATTCCCACTCCACACACAGCATCATTCCCACTCCACACACAGCATCATTCCCACTCCACACACAGCATCATTCCCACTCCACACACAGCATCATTCCCACTCCACACACAGCATCATTCCCACTCCACAGACAGCTTCATTCCCACTCCACAGACAGCATCATTCCCACTCCACACACAGCATCATTCCCACTCCACAGACAGCATCATTCCCACTCCACACACAGCATCAATCCCACTCCACAGACAGCATCATTCCCACTCCACACACAGCATCATTCCCACTCCACAGACAGCATCATTCCCACTCCACAGACAGCATCATTCCCACTCCACAGACAGCATCATTCCCACTCCACAGACAGCATCATTCCCACTCAGTTCCACTGAATCACTCTCCCATGCATTCCTTACTGAAGGGGGGGGGGGGAGGTAATCGTAGTACCTCACGGTAGTAAGTCAAGGGGGGTGAGGGGGGTGAAAGGTAAGGGGGGCGGGGGTGAAAGGTCGTGATGTGGCGATACCCCCCTCCGTCGTGGGAAAATTTCGCTCATCACTTTGAACTCTTAGAAAACATTCAATTTTTCCTCTAAGTTAAATAAATAGTCTTTGATTGTTTAGTATTGTGTTTGGTGGTATTTAACTTCGTGGTACAATGCACTATTAAATTACCCATTAATTATAAACTAAGAGTCAGCCTCTTTATTTATAAGTTTTAGTTTTAATTGTCATTTAAAGTAAGCTTCAATTAGTTTTATCATTAAATATATAACATGTTGAAGTTATCTTTTAAATTGTGTTTCAGTATTAGCATTTACATTAATTAATTTCATTTATATTTATATATTTCATCTTATTTACCTGTATATCTTATTTACCTGTATATCTTATTTACCTGTACATCTTATTTACCTGTATATCTTATTTACCTGTACATCTTATTTACCTGTATATCTTATTTACCTGTACATCTTATTTACCTGTACATCTCATTTACCTGTACATCTTATTTACCTGTATATCTTATTTACCTGTACATCTTATTTACCTGTATAACTTATTTACCTGTATATCTTATTTACCTGTATATCTTATTTACCTGTATATCTTATTTACTTGTATATCTTATTTACCTGTACATCTTATTTACCTGTATATCTTATTTACCTGTACATCTTATTTACCTGTATATCTTATTTACCTGTATATCTTATTTACCTGTATATCTTATTTACCTGTATATCTTATTTACCTGTATATCTTATTTACCTGTACATCTTATTTACCTGTATATCTTATTTACCTGTATATCTCATTTACCTGTACATCTTATTTACCTGTATATCTTGTTTACCTGTATATCTTATTTACCTGTATATCATATTTACCTGTATATCTTATTTACCTGTAAATCTCATTTACCTGTATATCTTATTTACCTGTATATCTTATTTACCTGTACATCTTATTTACCTGTATATCTTATTTACCTGTATATCTTATTTACCTGTATATCTTATTTACCTGTATATCTTATTTACCTGTATATCTTATTTACCTGTATATCTTATTTACCTGCATATCTCATTTACCTGTATATCTTATTTACCTGTATATCTTATTTACCTGTACATCTTATTTACCTGTATATCTTATTTACCTGTATATCTTATTTACCTGTATATCTTATTTACCTGTATATCTGATTTACCTGTATATCTTATTTACCTGTATATCTCATTTACCTGTACATCTTATTTACCCTTTATATCTTATTTACCTGTACATCTTATTTACCTGTATATCTTATTTACCTGTATATCTTATTTACCTGTATATCTTATTTACCTGTACATCTTATTTACCTGTATATCTTATTTACCTGTATATCTTATTTACCTGTATATCTTATTTACCTGTATATCTTATTTACCTGTATATCTCATTTACCTGTACATCTTATTTACCTGTATATCTTATTTACCTGTACATCTTATTTACCTGTATATCTTATTTACCAGTACATCTTATTTACCTGTATATCTTATTTACCTGTATATCTTATTTACCTGTATATCTTATTTACCTGTATATCTTATTTACCTGTATATCTTATTTACCTGTACATCTTATTTACCTGTATATCTTATTTACCTGTATATCTCATTTACCTGTACATCTTATTTACCTGTATATCTTATTTACCTGTATATCTTATTTACCTGTATATCTTATTTACCTGTATATCTTATTTACCTGTATATCTCATTTACCTGTATATCTTATTTACCTGTATATCTTATTTACCTGTACATCTTATTTACCTGTATATCTTATTTACCTGTATATCTTATTTACCTGTATATCTTATTTACCTGTATATCTTATTTACCTGTATATCTCATTTACCTGTACATCTTATTTACCCTTTATATGTTATTTACCTGTACATCTTATTTACCTGTATATCTTATTTACCTGTATATCTTATTTACCTGTACATCTTATTTCCCTGTACATCTTATTTACCTGTATATCTTATTTACCTGTATATCTTATTTACCTGTATATCTTATTTACCTGTACATCTTATTTCCCTGTACATCTTATTTACCTGTATATCTTATTTACCTGTATATCTTATTTACCTGTATATCTCATTTACCTGTACATCTTATTTACCTGTATATCTTATTTACCTGTATATCTTATTTACCTGTATATCTTATTTACCTGTATATCTTATTTACCTGTACATCTTATTTCCCTGTATATCTTATTTGCCTGTATATCTTATTTACCTGCACATCTTATTTACCTGTACATCTTATTTCCCTGTACATCTTATTTCCCTGTACATATTATTTGCCTGTATATCTTATTTGCCTGTACATCTTATTTACCTGTATATCTTATTTACCTGTACATCTTATTTCCCTGTATATCTTATTTACCTGTACATCTTATTTACCTGTACATCTTATTTACTTGTACATCTTATTTACCTGTACATCTTATTTGCCTGTATATCTTATTTACCTGTACATCTTATTTACCTGTACATCTTATTTACCTGTACATCTTATTTACATGTACATCTTATTTACCTGTACATCTTATTTGCCTGTATATCTTATTTACCTTTACTTCTTATTTACCTGTATATCTTATTTACCTGTACATCTTATTTGCCTGTATATCTTATTTACCTGTACATCTTATTTACCTGTACATCTTATTTACCTGTATATCTTATTTCCCTGTATATCTTATTTCCCTGTATATCTTATTTACCTGTACATCTTATTTACCTGTATATCTTATTTACCTGTATATCTTATTTACCTGTACATCTTATTTACCTGTACATCTTATTTACCTGTACATCTTATTTGCCTGTATATCTTATTTGCCTGTACATCTTATTTCCCTGTACATCTTATTTACCTGTACATCTTATTTACCTGTATATCTTATTTACCTGTATATCTTATTTACCTGTACATCTTATTTACCTGTACATCTTATTTACCTGTATATCTTATTTGCCTGTACATCTTATTTACCTGTATATCTTATTTGCCTGTACATCTTATTTACCTGTACATCTTATTTACCTGTACATCTTATTTACCTGTACATCTTATTTACCTGTATATCTTATTTGCCTGTACATCTTATTTACCCGTACATCTTATTTACCTGTACATCTTATTTACCTGTATATCTTATTTGCCTGTACATCTTATTTACCCGTATATCTTATTTGCCTGTACATCTTATTTACCTGTACATCTTATTTACCTGTACATCTTATTTACCTGTACATCTTATATACCTGTATATCTTATTTGCCTGTACATCTTATTTACCTGTATATCTTATTTAACTGTACATCTTATTTGCCTGTACATCTTATTTACCTGTACATCTTATTTACCTGTACATCTTATTTGCCTGTACATCTTATTTACCTGTATATCTTATTTACCTTTACATCTTATTTACCTGTACATCTTATTTCCCTGTATATCTTATTTACCTGTACATTTTATTTACCTGTATATCTTATTTGCCTGTACATCTTATTTACCTGTATATCTTATTTACCTGTACATCTTATTTACCTGTACATCTTATTTCCCTGTATATCTTTTTTACCTGTACATTTTATTTACCTGTATATCTTATTTACCTGTACACCTTATTTGTCTGTATATCTTATTTACCTGTACATCTTATTTACCTGTACAATGTACATCTTATTTACCTGTACATCTTATTTCCCTGTATATCTTATTTACCTGTACATCTTATTTACCTGTACATCTAATTTACCTGAATATTCCTACTTTTTGTGTAGGTAGCAGTTATTAGCAATTTATCAGCACTAGACATAAGCCATTTATCAGCACTAGACATTAGCAATTTATCAACACTAGACATTAGCAATTTATCAGCACTAGACATTAGCAATTTATCAACACTAGGCATTAGCAATTCATCAGCACTAATTACTATCAGTCTCAGGTGCCATTGTGTTTTTAAAGTGTTCAGTACTTAGGCTGCACATGACTAACAATTATTGTCATATTATTTATTACCTGAAAGTCTTGTATCACTTTCCAAGATAAATCATCATAGCGGCAATTAACGTCAATATCAACAATTTTAATTACAGTCCATTAACATTGTGCTACGCATATATTTTATAATTTACCAAGATGAGCTCAGTGTCTATCCCATGATTGTAGTTGTTGATATTGCTGCTCTGTCCTTCAATTACAATGTATATAATAAAAATAATGTCTTATAAAAATAGATATACATATATGCTTGGCAGTTAATATTTATTATGAAATTTGTGAGATTTTGCAGTTGCTTGTAATGGAATGGATAGTTTACTTGAATGAATTTAAGTATTCTAAAAAGCATATTGATCATCTAAAATAGGTAAGTCATTTCGATTGGATAAATCAATAAAATGGATATTTTATTTATAATGACTAAGTTATTTATAATGTATAAATCATTTCAATTGGACAAGTCACTTTAATTAAAGTTCCATTAGTAGTAAACAATATAGTGATTAGTTGAGAGTAATTACATTAAATTAGTTATTACTCAAAATATCTAAAGTTTGAAACAAGTTTCAGTAGTTAGATTAATCATTTCCTTTGTATTTTTACTTATTCTTGCGATGCTCTTTGGCGTGATATTAAACATAAGTCATAGATTTAGCTAAATAAACACATGGAACATTTACTTATATTCAATACTACTTATACTACATGCTTTTAAAATGCCATATTCATTATACTCTATACTCATTAGTCATATACATGCAATCCATACTCTATATGCTTATACGCCACCGTATTCCATCACTTTTATTGCACTAATTACATAAGAATAAACCAGGATACGGGAATTACCCCGTCATTCTAAATCTAAATTGAGCACAGAACTGCACTCTCAGGTATGTGCAGAACTGCACTAGCTCTCTCAGGTATGTGCAGAACTGCACTCTCTGAGGTATGTGCAGAACTGCACTCACTCAGGAATGTGCAGAACTGCACTCTCAGGTATGAGCAGAACTGCACTCTCAGGTATGTGCAGAACTGCACTCTCTCAGGTATGTGCAGAACTGCACTCTCAGGTATGTGCAGAACTGCACTCTCAGGTATGAGCAGAACTGCACTCTCAGGTATGTGCAGAACTGCACTCTCTCAGGTATGTGCAGAACTGCACTCTCTCAGGTATGTGCAGAACTGCACTCTCAGGTATGTGCAGAACTGCACTCTCAGGTATGTGCAGAACTGCACTCTCAGTTATGTGCAGAACTGCACTCTCAGTTATGTGCAGAACTGCACTCTCTCAGGTATGTGCAGAATGTCTTCTTCACCTAGGATCGTGGGAATATTCTCCTTTATTGTCTTTTCTTTCTCTTTACAATCGTGTAAGTAAATCTGAGAGTTGCATGGCTTGGGATGAGACAAAAATGCACTTCCTTCTAAAATTAACTGAGAAAAATATTTAGAACGATATTAGTATGCTATCTGTCAGTGTGCACCACTGCACTGTCAAAGAAAAGTGTAACCGTAATGACTTTTTTCACAGTTTCCTAATTTCACCTTTCTAAAAATAAACTTTACTATTTGTAATGCTTGTATTTTTTCAATTTGGTATGAGTACACAATGATAAATTTGTGAAATTTTAATATAATAGAAAATTAAAAAACTGTAATTTAGGAAATTAAAATTTTATCCGGAGACTCTTTTTTCTTCGACAGTACATATATAATATGTAGACTCATAGTGTATATGTAACAGTACAATCTTCTTTAATTTATTTATTAAGTGCATTTGATTTTTTTATCAGTAATTTATATATCTACTTTTTTTCTAAACTAATTTTGCAAACTAATAATAGATAGTAAACATTTTTTTGCATATATTAATGCATTATTTTACCACGATCAAGTTTTAGTTATGATTTTTCATTTAAAATCATTCATTATTACCTTCGCAATCTTGCGGAAGGTTATATTTTCATCGGAATTTATTTATTTATTTATCTATTTATTTATTTATTTATCATCTTGTTATTCGCTTAACTGAAAAAGTTTACAACCAAATTGCCTGAAATTTGGTGAAACGATTGGTCCATGTCCAGTGACCTGCTGCTAGTCTTTTGGAAGTGACCCGGTCAAAGGTCACGGTCATTTGTAACTCAAAAAGTATCAAACCATATTTCATGAAACTTGGTGGAACGATTGGTCAATATGCAGGAACCATTTTGATAGATTTTGGGAGTTATCGGGTCAAAGGTCAAAGATCAAGGTCAAGGCCATTTGTAACTCAAAAAGTATTCAGCCTAATTGTCTGAAATTTGATGGTACAATTGGTCAATGACCAGGAACAATCTGGTAGAATTTTGGAAGCGATTCAGCCAAAGGTCAAGGTCAAGGTCATTTATAACTCAAAAAATATTGTACCATATTGCATGAAACTTGGTGGGACGATTGGTTATTATCCAGTTAGCAGTTTCCTTAATTTTGGGAGAGAACGGGTCAAAGCGGAGGCGAAGGTATGCGCTCTACCGAGTGCACATAATCTAGTTCCTATTAAAACTATCCGTTACAACAACCCTGCAGTATAAGGGGTACAACAGCTTAGTAAAATGCTAATGTAACTCTACGAATCTAATTGCATTTGCTACACTGTAGAGGGAAGTACTGGCAAAACTCTCAAAGTTTGATAACAGTTTGCTAATTAATAGTGCTAATTTATTTCACATTGTTAGAAACTCTGTCAAAAAGTACACCAACTAACGCTAAACATTCATGCCGCGGGATAAATGATCTAACTAACTTTTAATGAATTGTTGAGGTGTTCTCTAATAAATAACTAATCTTTGATCTGACCATTTGGATTGAAACGGTGTTATTTTATTGCTGGATGTTAGGAGATTTAACGTAAATGATTATTGTGAATGATTTAATTGTATTACGATTAAATAAATTAAAGATTAAATGGTAATCTATTTCATATCATTCAATGCAGAAAATAAAAATAATTATTTAAAGTTTTATTAAATACTTATAAAGCAAACTATGCAAAGTGTTGTAATATTTTAATTAACCATATCTCAAGGATGTATATGCATTTGATTTTAAATCATCAACTTGTTATAAATAGAATAATATACATCATTATATACATATACTATAGCCTTGCAATATGACTAACATCCGCCAAGCACTTAATTGATGTTCCAGATTAACTATCAAATTCTTTAACTTCATCTCTTATCTAGAACACACGTAAACTATAAATTCTTTTTATTCATTTTTGACCTCTTGCAATTTTATTGTGATCAAACGATAGTTTTGAATTATTTTATTAACAAGCAAACCGACAAAATTACCTCAAGATAGATTATATTTCTTGCATATTTAAGGTAAGGCTCCTTTAAATAATATTATTCGTCCATCTGGCACTCGAAGTGACTCTACTCATTCCCACTGCAAGACCACCCAACCAGAAAATGAGAATACATTTTTTTGACCAACATATAAAATTGTCCCCATCCTTTCTTCATTTTTATATTTCTCTAGAGTATATGATTATAACATATCTGCAATTCTTATTTCACGCAATGCTTCTTTTCCATCCCTATTTTTCATATGTGAAATGATTGTGGTGAATATTATATTATCATTATTTGAATGTGTTTAGATCTAAAAGGTAATTAATTATTACAGTAGAACTCCTCTATAGTGAACGTAGTGCCCAGAGTAAGGAAGCAGCCTCTATAGTGAACTTATTTTCTTTAGTCCGCCATAGAAGGATCATTAATTTTCTAAAACTGATTGCAATTCATGGTTAACTATAGAAAATTTGTTCACTATAGAGACTACTTCCTTACTTTGGACACTACTTTCACTATAGAGGATAGTGAATGTAGAACATTATTGTTCTTCTCGTATCAAATTAAGAACGAATGATTAGCAATAGAAACAGATTTTACTCTTTGAGAATCTCATACCTAGCTGTACGAAGGGTGATAATTTGGAGAGTTTCAAGCCATACTCTGCAAAGTGGCAACTCCATTAAAAATAGAATATTCGCACGATGAAGACTCACTCTCCAACGAGACGACTTTTACGACGGAGGAGAATCAAGATGCGCCTTTGGTTATTTTATTTATAATATTACATTATGATGAGCTCACCATTTTATGAGGTCCCGATGGAGATACTTTACGACGTTGGATGACGACGTACGTCTGTTACGTGCATTGTGCAACCCTCTGCTTGTTAGACGCAGTCAAGGGAAAGGTAGGGACACACTTTTTTAGGGTTAGCTTGGGGAGATACAGAAAGGGTAAGTGAAAATATCCATAAGTGCATTAACTGACTTTACGTCTATATATATGCAGAGAGATATTTTCTGATTGCATAGATAGTGTTTTTTTTTAATATGTTGGAATTTTATCTAAAACCGATCTTATAATTTTATATATTTTTAATTACAAGAGATAATTAAAGGAATCAAGCTAATTGCAATTATTTGAATTCGTATTGTATATTAAAAATACAAGAGATTACGAGGACTGTCCTGATTTAATAATATAATCAGTTACTGTTTTATTTATTATTAAAATACTGTTTTTACATAGAATATTAAAAAAAGAAAAACAGAAAATTGATTTCATGAAAGAACATTTAAAATTCCCCCACACGTTCAAAATTAAAAGACGGTACATATTCAGTATTTCTACGTAAATAATACCTTTGATAAATGAAAGGTATGAACATAGATGCAAATGACACAGAGTTTGCATCCACACTTCACAATACTAAAGAGCAATCAGACATCTTTGCAAGCTTTTAGAGAGTGTCTTTGCAAGCAATGCAGTGGCACAGTCTCTAACGACTGCATATTGTCTGCACTAAGCCATTCAATGACATTCGTAAATTCTTTATGAGAACATCTCCGTCTTGTTTTGTATGTCTCTGCACCGTGACTCGTATGCTCCTCTGAGAGACATTTACGAGATAGTAAGGATTGACATTTTCCGCAGAGGAATAAGTAAGTAACAAATTTAACTGGAATCTCTCGTAATATTTACATGGTCAAATATAACACTTCTTTGAGGTTCAGGATCGGTTCTGAATTACCGGTCTGTTCCACATCTTCGGTCATATAAGAAAAAAAAAACAATATAATAATCATGTGGATACCAATAAAAATAAAAAATAAATAATTATTAAAATATAGTTTTTTATTATATGACCGAAGATGTGGAACTGACCTGTAATTTGGAACTCACCCTAATATATATTATTATTTTGAATGGTAGTAATGAATTATAAAACAACTTCTTTCTTTATATCACTCTGATATCATTAATTTTAATGAAAAGTATAAATAGTGACTTCCATTGAGTAATATTTGTATGAATAAAAAGACAGAATCGAGTTAATTCATATATATTGGATAATATTGCGCTAAAAGATTCATATATAGATTGCATTAAAATTTTCAAACATTGCAAAAGTTTCATTTACAAATTATATACACAAATCGCACTCTTAAATCATAAAGCATTAACATTTTCATTCATTGCACTAAAAATGCTTTAATTGCACTAAAATTTCATTCATTGCACTTTAGATTTCATTCATTGCACTAAAAAGTCATTCATTGTACTAAAATTTCTTCAATTGAACTAAAATTTCTTCAATCGCACTGAAATTTCCTTCACTGCACTTTAGATTTAAATATAATTTACACATCAAATCTTCATTCAATAGAACGGTACATAATTTTCTTTCAATTAAATCTCTAAATATACCACAATACACTATACACATTTCTTACTCCTAAAATACTACAATATACTCATGATAGCCAATAAAAATTAATTATTTTCTGTTCGCTATATCCTTCCTTTTTCACGTTATTGTGTTTTTTTATTAATGTGGTTCATTGAAGGGTCATTTGACTCCAATATAACACTTTATCATACTACAGGTAGCCATTCATACTGTCACACTGTCATTTATATATCGTAGGCCCGTGCTTCAAAAACAATTAAATTACATATTTAATAAGGCGATGATCAATTGTCATACCGTTCACGAGTGGCATTTAACCGCGAGAAGAACTCGTACTATCTTCCATATTAAACATGGGAACGCCTGTTCCATCAATGAGAATTAATGGCTTACCATTACACAATCACTCACAATTAACTAAATTTACCTCATTGTGTCCGTATTAACTTGGAATAAAAGCACGTGAAAGTATAGTTAATAAGAAATACCAAGCAAATAGTACACGTACAGGGTGAGCAGTAAATGAGGTACTATCAGAAAAGAGAGTCACTGCATAAGATACTATTTTCATAAATCACCAACTTTTATTTCCTATTATTTTCAAATTGTAAAAAATTGTTGTTGTGTATCCAGACCAATTTTAAATTATCAACTAGAATTAAAATTAATTAAGTTTCTTTTTGGAAATATGAAATTAGTAAACTGTGATAAAAATTATAATAAACAAACTTTACTTTGTTTGGCTGTTTTTCAAAGAATTATGGATTTTTTCATCTATTTTAACCTAATTAATTAGACGATGAAAGTATATCAATTCATCATTCAAATCATTAGTAATTCAGAATTTATTCTACGGATAATTCAATAACCGATAAAATTTCTTAAAAAATGAATACTTTTAACTTATATTCCTGAACATAAAGTAGTTACATTATACATTTATTTAAATAATACCAAGATGTAATAATTGATCGAATTATTAAAAACTATAGAAACAAATTCCTTTCAGTTTTTAATTAACTATATGCGTATCAATATAGTAAATGTAGCAATTTCTTGTGATAGTTTTTACAATTAAGGTTGTCAATACTGCCTTTCAGTGTCTATAAAATTAACTCATTCATTGGATCAGTTCATTACTAATTTATTTATAGATAAATTATGCCTGGTATGCAGTGGCACCATACATCATCTGTCTGTCTGATGTATGAGTTACAGGTCACAGAGTATAAGTATTTTGCAAGTCATTGAACGTATTCATCACTGCAGTTGGTTATAATGCAGGTATATATGCACTGAATTCCATCACGTCTTATTAATATTATAGGTCTGTGATATTGCACGTACTAGCATACACTCACTTAGTGTAAATCTTATTAGCTATTTAAAATGCTAAATAATGTACATTTTATAGTTACTTATTAAATATGAGTAAATATAATAATAATAATTACTTAATTATTTCGATATATACATTTTAACTTCAAGTGAAATCAAAGTATAGGATTTGACAGTCAAACTCATAAATTATAGTCTAGATTTTTGGTTTATTTATTTCCGATAGTAAAAGCACTAAATTTACCATTAAAAAATATTCAATTGAAATATTTATAATAAAATAAAACTATGCTAGTCAATTATTATTCATCATCTACTATTTTTGCGAATTTATATTATTTAACATTAAATACGATGAAAATTAATCATGATCGCCGTTAATTTCTTATCTGTCTATTAGTAATTTTCAATTGAATATAAGATTAACGAACAATTAATTTCATATATTAAAATAAATAATTCCAACAAATTATCTCTGTTTAAGTGATGCAGTCCTTTTAATAATGTAAATAAATAAATTCACAAAATACTCAATAAAAAGTTTATCATGATCTAAGTTTCTTATTAATTCATTTATATATTAAAATTATTCATAGTTCAATATTATATAAATGTTAACATATCTATCATCACTACATTCAAACAATACACCATACACTCACTATAAAGGGAAATGTTTATAAAACTAATCATTTTTTCGGAATAGACACGGCGTGTAATCCATTTATAAAGCACTCCTACAATAAATGACACTGGTTATAAAAATCCCTGTAAACCATATAGACAAATTTATACTTTTTGAACACATATTATACGGCACGCGCTCTCTCCATTTGAAGTCCGATATTGCTTATGAATATTCACTGTGTGCAAACAGTGCCATCTTAATTGAATAATCATTGGTGCAAAAAATACCTGTCGAAGATATATAAGCTACTGGCTTTGTAGACAGTAGATTTGATATGACTATTTGTGCGATGGTAAATATTGATTGGAGGTAATCTAGTTCCATCATTTAAAGGGAGGGTAAATTTAACTGAAGAAGTTTACTACGTATGATAATATATATTTAAATCTGATAGAAATGCTTTTAGGATTTATAAAATAGTTGGGTTGTAGGACAGTTGAAATTTAGAACTTTTAGGATTTAGGACACTAGCATTTTAGGATAGTTAGTAAATGGAGCAGTTCAAATTTGGAACAGTTTTTTGCTATTTAATTTCAACAGTTCACAGTGGAAAAAAGTTTACTCATATCCAATGGGTCATTAATTTATGCTTTGAATCAATTTATTACGGGAGTTGGTTGGACTATATTCACGTGTGTTAAAACAACTATGACATAGTAGTAGTAACTCACCTAGTAAGTTAATTCATATAGTGTATAAATTAACTTACTATGAGAGTTGGCGCACTGTTTTCTTTTAACCAAAGTCAATTTAACTCATTTTAAATTGTACCTGCAACTCACCACGTAGGTAAGGGCAAAAACAAACCATACAAATAAGATTCGATTAAACTAATCCTTTCTCTGTGTGTGTATATATTTAATAAACATGACTATTGTTCTTCGTATTATTATCAGTAAATCAATATCTTATTCTTCTATAGTCCGACATATAATATAATATTTTTATTTAGTTACAGAAGATCATTGCCCTCAAATATAATGAAATATCTATTCAAGAGAAATACAATATAATATATACTTTAAAAGAACCTTCCATGCGAATACTCTCGATAAATATAGCTGTAGATATTTACCTCATTAGGGTAACAGTTGACATTCATCACTATTGCAATTATATTAGGCCATTCATCACATTGACGCTATGTTTTAAAGTCACATAATTCATGGCCTAGCCATTAGAGCAAATCTGTCACTGGTGTTATCAGATGTAATACCTAGAGGTGTAGTTAATGGTGTGATTATTAAGCAACAAGACCAATGACACCTCATTAAATCATCCTTCGGCACCAATTAACATGCTCTGATCTAAGTTATGACAGCTGCTGTCTATAGACGTACCTCATGACCAGGCTAGTGGCACGTCATTGCATTTGTCAATATAATGATTACATTTACACTAACCTACGGCAAATATGATAGATAGAACTCAGTGGAAGCATTCCTCCATGCCTACTACTGCAAAAAGCAAACACAGTGCGATATAAAGTCTGTAAGAGCCTCCACAATCGTGATATCAAATCTCTTGTTTTTCCTTCCTCGCTACCTAGGCACGACTCCTGCGACCGCAATTACCCCACGAATCACTGAGGAGAATCGGACGCGGGGAAATGACGCTAACTCGGCGTTCGTTTTATCCCGCCTGGACAGAAATGGGAGATAGTATCAGTGGTAACATTATTAGGTCTGTAGGTAGTGAAGGTACTCTTCAGTGGGGTAGGTGTGCGGTCTTACACTGCCACGTCTAATCACTTACCTTGTAGTTCTTTGTCGTCAAAGTGAGATGTACAGTAGGTAACAGATATTCATATATCTAAATATGTGTTTTTAATTTGATTATAGTATCAAAATAAATTTTTGAATTCAAATATCATTTTGAGTATGACCATTGGCATTTTTTTTCTGTCTTTGGCGGTACAAACGCGTCGCCAATTACCGTCTGAAACAAGAATTCCTTTCGTTACCGTGAAATTTGACCTCCAGTCATTTTCGCTAGGGTTGACTTTTTTGCTTTATCTCAACGAATTATTGTAATGAAAATATTTGCATGGGTAATTATTTCATTTCGATCAATGTTAGTAGGAATAACTTCATTCTAAGTTATTGAAATATCATTCGAATTCATTGTTAGGGTAAGTTACGAATTATCGGTCAGTTCCACATCTTCGGTCATATAAGAAAAAACAAAATTAAAATTAAAATATATCCACTGTGTTCCATTTTTATAATCTTTCACTCGACTAATTTTTACAATACAAAAAAAACAGCGACAAGGAAAATATGAATTAAATAATATACAATATTGTAAGCAATTATAACAACTATGATAAGTTATGGCAGAATTGTCATCACAGCATGTGTATCATTTTGTTTACAATTGATGAAAAGTAATTTGAAAAAATGGTTATAACTTGTTAATATAGTAACTAATTTTAATTAATAAATAGAAATTCAATTACAAAGATATTACATTTAATATAATAACAGTCGCTTCGAAGCTTTATTAAAAGCATTTATATTTTTAATTCAGGTAACGATTATTAAATATATAGTATGTGATACATATTAGATTTATTACATTAAAACATAAATGTAATTGATGTACCTAATCACACCTTTCAATGTACCCAATCACACCTTTCAATGTACCTAATCACACCTTTCAATGTACCCAATCACACCTTTCAATGTACCTAATCACACCTTTCAATGTACCCAATCACACCTTTCAATGTACCTAATCACACCTTTCAATGTACCTAATCACACCTTTCAATATACCTAATCACACCTTTCAATGTACCCAATCACACCTTTCAATGTACCTAATCACACCTTTCAATGTACCCAATCACACCTTTCAATATACCTAATCACACCTTTCAATGTACCTAATCACACCTTTCAATGTACCTAATCACACCTTTCAATGTACCCAATCACACTTTCAATGTACCTAATCACACCTTTCAATGTACCCAATCACACCTTCAATGTACCTAATCACACCTTTCAATGTACACAATCACACCTTCAATGTGCCTAATCACACCTTTCAATGTACCCAATCACACCTTCAATGTACCTAATCACACCTTTCAATGTACCTAATCACACCTTTCAATGTACCTGATCACACCTTTCAATGTACCTAATCACACCTTTCAATGTACCCAATCACACCTTCAATGTACCTAATCACACCTTTCAATGTACCTAATCACACCTTTCAATGTACCTAATCACACCTTTCAATGTACCTAATCACACCTTTCAATGTACCTAATCACACCTTTCAATGTACCCAATCACACCTTCAATGTACCTAATCACACCTTTCAATGTACCTAATCACACCTTTCAATGTACCTAATCACACCTTCAATGTACCTAATCACACCTTTCATTGTACCTAATCACACCTTTCAATGTACCCAATCACACCTTTCAATGTACCCAATCACACTTTCAATGTACCTAATCACACCTTTCAATGTACCCAATCACACCTTCAATGTACCTAATCACACCTTTCAATGTACACAATCACACCTTTCAATGTACCTAATCACACCTTTCAATGTACCCAATCACACCTTTCAATGTACCCAATCACACTTTCAATGTACCTAATCACACCTTTCAATGTACCCAATCACACCTTCAATGTACCTAATCACACCTTTCAATGTACACAATCACACCTTCAATGTGCCTAATCACACCTTTCAATGTACCCAATCACACCTTCAATGTACCTAATCACACCTTTCAATGTACCTAATCACACCTTTCAATGTACCTGATCACACCTTTCAATGTACCCAATCACACCTTTCAATGTACCTAATCACACCTCTCAATGTACACAATCACACCTTCAATGTACCTAATCACACCTTTCAATGTACCCAATCACACCTTCAATGTACCTAATCACACCTTTCAATGTACACAATCACACCTTCAATGTACCTAATCACACCTTTCAATGTACCCAATCACACCTTAAATGTACCTAATCACACCTTTCAATGTACCTAATCACACCTTTCAATGTACCCAATCACACCTTTCAATGTACCTAATCACACCTTTCAATGTACCCAATCACACCTTTCAATGTACCTAATCACACCTTTCAATGTACCTAATCACACCTTCAATGTACCCAATCACACCTTTCAATGTACCTAATCACACCTTCAATGTACCTAATCACACCTTTCAATGTACCTAATCACACCTTTCAATGTACCTAATCACACCTTTCAATTAATACACCTTTCAATTTCACAATAATCGTATCCGCCATACAAATAATATTACCACCGAAATATGAATTGATTCAGTGTTAAAGAGTTAGCTACATTAAATACATGCAATGTTCACCACATCCTTTAGATGTTATAGTATAAATGTTAACCACTTCCACATGCACTACAGAAGTAGTTCGGTTCACAAGCTAGCACAAGGAGCGCTAACCTCGGCATGACAACAGATATATTATTAATATTATTATATTTCACTATAAAATATTGCAAGCTAGACAAATTCTTAGCATTGAATGGAGTATATCGTTTATAGAATGATAATATTTAAAAAATAGTGTTAGTTATTTACTGTATAAGATAGATGCATATAAATATTATTGAGTAAATATACATTTTATATCAAGTGAATGGATGATATAATAAAATATAAAAGTATAAAAGTTGGATAATAACTGTGATTATTGTAATAAGATATCCTACATGATTATACATTGTAAATAGGATATATATATATATAATATGTATTAATTATATACAATTTTATCTCGATTGTCCCAATATAAAAAAGATCATATACATTGAATTTTATCACTATAATATTATTTATTAAGAAGTATATTGCATAACTACATGTAACAAGAAAGTGCCATATAAAGAACTGCGTTACCCAGATAGAAAATTTTAGTGGGGCTATTATAGAATTAAAATGGTGTCCACTTATAACTTGGTGTAAAACTTGTTATCTAGATATAATTTATTTTTATCTAGGTATAAGTTATTTACTATGAATTAACTATTCTATCTTTGTATAAACTTTGATATCTGGGTTTTATTTTGTATCTTTGTATAATTTTTTTATTTACGTATAAACTTTTTTTTATCCAAGTATAGACATATTGACACATAATTGAATATCGTAATTGTTTCTACATTCCTATATTTCTAATGAATACCTGTTAATTAATCAAAAAAATACAAAAATCATATAATTAAATATCGGCACATCATTTCATTGTGTGATATAATTTACATTTTTACAAGCATATATGTTCCCGATATGAATTATAAATTATATATTTTATTGTTATATTATTTCGAAACTAAAAAGAAGACAAATAAGTTTTTACCAAAATCATCTAACACTAAAGATAGAATAAAATACTAAAATAAAATGCTAATGTTACTTCCTTCATAATAACTAACCAAAGACTTACGAAACTATTAAAAAAAAATTACCAAATAACTAACAAAAATATGTAGATTACAATTCTAGATTGTAAAAATAGTATAAGTAAAAATGTACCTTATTTCTTCAAATATCTATTTCAGATTCCTATTATACTTACATAACTAGATTACGTTCACTCAGTAGAGCACATACCTTCGCCGCCGCTTATCCGTTTGTTACCAAAATCTAACAAACGGGTAACTGGATAGTGACTAATCGTTCCAACAAGTTCAATGCAATATGGTTCTATAATTTTTGAATTATTGAGTTATAAATTACCTTGACCTTGACCTTTGATCGGATTGCTCCCAAAATTCTACAAGATGGTTCCTGGACATTGTTCAATCGTCCCATCAAATTTCAGACAATTTGGTTGAATACTATTAGAATTATTGAGTAATAAATAGCCTTGACCTTAACCCTTGACCTTTGACCCGATCGCACCCAAAATATGGGAGCGATTGACCAATAGTCTAGCCAAGCTCCATGCAACATGGTGCAACAATACAGTGACCAATCATTTCACCAAATTTCAGGCAATTTGGTTGAATACTTTTTCAGTTATGCTAATAACAAGATGATAAATAAATAAATAAATGCCGTCTAAAATATAACCTTTCCGCATTCTGCAAAGGTAATGACAGGTTATTTAATATGTAGAGTACATTTCCTGTGATATACATAACTCAAACTTTTCCTCTCAGTTATATTAGATATATAATTCCTTTGAAGAATTCAAAATATCTTTATAGTCAGTAATCTCAATGTAATATGAGAGAATATTTTTATTTCGACCCATTCGACAGTATTGCAATACTTAAATAAAGAGAGAAAAGAGTCACTGTGATGATGTACTATCAGAGAAAAGA
The DNA here is from genome assembly GCA_947561585.1 of Caprella mutica. Taxonomy (NCBI): domain Eukaryota; kingdom Metazoa; phylum Arthropoda; class Malacostraca; order Amphipoda; family Caprellidae; genus Caprella; species Caprella mutica. The sequence continues at coordinate 267,355 of CANNZV010000695.1, read as the reverse complement.
GTCACTGGGATGATGTACTATCAGAGAAAAGAGTCACTGTGATGATGTACTCTCAGAGAAAAGAGTCACTGTGATGATGTACTATCAGAGAAAAGAGTCATTGTGATGATGTACTATCAGAGAAAAGAGTCACTGTGATGATGTACTATCAGAGAAAAGAGTCACTGTGATGATGTACTATCAGAGAAAAGAGTCACTGTGATGATGTCCTATCAGAGAAAAGAGTCACTGTGATGATGTAGAATCAGAGAAAAGAGTCACTGTGGTGATGTACTATCAGAGAAAAGAGTCACTGTGGTGATGTACTATCAGAGAAAAGAGTCACTGGGATGATGTACTATCAGAGAAAAGAGTCACTGTGATGATGTACTATCTGAGAAAAGAGTCACTGTGATGATGTACTATCTGAGAAAAGAGTCACTGTGATGATGTACTATCAGATAAAGGAGTCACTGTGATGATGCACTATAAGAGAAAAGAGTCACTGTGATGATGTACTATCAGAGAAAAGAGTCACTGTGATAATGTACTATCGGAGAAAAGAGTCACTGTGATTATGTAGTATCAGAGAAAAGAGTCACTGTGATGATGTGCTATCAGAGAAAAGAGTCACTGTGATGATGTACTATCAGAGAAAAGAGTCACTGTAATGATGCACTATCAGAGAAACGAGTCACTGTGATGATGTACTCTCAGAAAAAAGAGTCACTGTGATGATGTACTATCAGAGAAAAGAGTCACTGTAATGATGCACTATCAGAGAAACGAGTCACTGTGATGATGTACTCTCAGAAAAAAGAGTCACTGTGATGATGTACTATCAGATAAAAGAGTCACTGTAATGATGTACAATCAGAGAAAAGAGTCACAGTAATGATGTACTACCAGAGAAAGGAGTCACTGTGATGATGTACTATCAGAAAAAAGAGTCACTGTGATGATGTACTATCAGAGAACAGTGTCACTGTAATGATGCACTATCAGAGAAAACAGTCACTGTGACGATGTACTATCAGAGAAAAGAGTCACTGTGATGATGTACTATCAGAGAGAAGAGTCACTGTAATGATGTACTATCAGAGAAAAGAGTCACTTTGATGATGTACTATCAGAGAAAAGTGTCACTGTAATGATGTACTATCAGAGAAAAGAGTACTGTAATGATGTACTACCAGAGAAAAGAGTCACTGTGTTGATGTACTATCAGAGAAAAGAGTCACTGTGATGATGCACTATAAGAGAAAAGAGTCACTGTGATGATGTACTATCAGAGAAAAGAGTCACTGTGATAATGTACTATCGGAGAAAAGAGTCACTGTGATTATGTAGTATCAGAGAAAAGAGTCACTGTGATGATGTACTATCAGAGAAAAGAATCACTGTGATGATGTACTATCAGAGAAAAGAGTCACTGTGATGATGTACTATCAGAGAAAAGAGTCACTGTGATGATGTGCTATCAGAGAAAAGAGTCACTGTATGATGCTAATATCACAAATCACAGTTTTCTAATTTACATATTTTCAAACTTTACAAATTTGTCATTGTTTACCAGTGCAGACCAATTAATAAATATCTACAAACATAATAATTAATGAAGTTTCTTTATAGCTATTGAAATTAGTAAACTGTGAAATAGTCAATACAAAACAGTTTCCTCTGACTGTACGTAAGCCTTCCATAGTGACTGTAAATTGTACAGTGTACACTACACCAGTGAACACTGTACACAGTCTGGGTTATAGAGGGCTATAATTAGATTATGTCTGAAATACCCAGACGTGCATGAATCTCCCCCTTCCTCTTCCATAATCCTAACCTCACCCCCCCCCCCCCCTAATTCTATATACACCATTATATACATGATGTAAAATATTACAAAATATCTATAACCAAACATAACAGTCGAAAGTAATATAGTAATCAAAGCCGTTCACTCCAGTTGTACGAAGTCGCAGCAGACACACTAGCGTCGCTTGTGTGTTAATATGTACGTACTACCAAATAATACTATTACTACCACGATCATAGTATATTTACTATACGGAGTACACGACTGCGTGCGGATGTTAGAGCACAGCGCGCACGAGTCTGCGAGTACGGTGATTGGCTGTTGCTGCAGGTGCTTACTGTCTAATGCTGCCTTCCTATTGGCTCATACTGGCGTAGTATCGTAGATTCTACACAAGGCAACATAGTAACAGCAGGGATGATATTGAGTTACAACCTAAGCCTTTAAATGTCTACATTCACTCGGCATCAATACACGTAACTTATTCAATGTATATGAAAAATAACAGATACTTGTCGATCATTTGAATCGATCTGTAGACAATTATTAAAAAAACTTTGTGAATATGCTATTAATAATTGTAAACTAATATTATATTTTTCATAAACACTTCTTTCTCCTTATCATCATTTAATAATAATATTGCAAGTTAATGAAGTAAGATTGAAAAGAAAAGGTAGTAAAAATAGTATGCACAAATTTAGTACTGCAGTTACGTTTTTAAAGTAATTACATAATGTGAAAAACCATTTACAATGAAACGAAATTTCGTGCTATTTTAAAATGCTCACACACAGAAGCAAATGAGAAAAGCCCCTAACTTTTCAATTAGTGACTGTTTTTCTTTAATTTTACACTGCCTATTACGTTTCCCTTTAAATTAATTCTACGAATAATTCCTATTTCCTATTAATAAAATACTTGCATCACCTATCTATCACTTATCTACCATTACTTTAACTATCACTTCGCCATACCTTGTCACTTCCCCTTGCCTATCACTCCTCCACCTATCACTTCTTCATACCTATCACTCTTCTCTATACCTATATCACTTCACTACAACTATCACTCCTCTACCTATCACTTCTTCATACCTATCACTTCTTCATACCTATCACTTCTCTATATTTATCACTTCACTACAACTATCACTCCTCCACCTATCACTTCTTCATACCTATCACTTCTCTATATCTATCACTTCACTACAACTATCACTCCTCTAACTATCACTCCCCCTTACTTATCACTTCCCATCCTATCACATCTTTATACCTATCACTTCCCAATACCTATCACTTCCCTCTCACTGCATCACCTCTCCAATCGTTCATACCTTCACAATTTTCCCCCCTGTAACTTTTTACTCGTTTTCGATTACAATGAGTTAGTCTCATTTGAATATCTATGGCCTATTTACAGTGAATCTTAATAGCTACAACAATACACTCAAATGAGGCGCCATGTTGCTCCATTCTTGCTATAGTAACTTTCATCTGGAATTGACTTTTGATCTTAGTATCTATGATATAATGCAGTATATATTGCAATGGATATATGGTGTAATGATTCAAATATACATTTCCTAAAAAATAATAAAATTGATGATGATTTTTTGATAGAATTACAAGTTTAGTTTCTTCGCTAATATCTTCGGCAGGTTTAAACTCTCTGACTTCAGTTGAATGGAATAAAGTAGCCGATGCATTTAATCTCCGAATGAGATGTAGCTACCGGGAGAGCGTTAGAAATAAGGTTGGCAATGCAACGTACGTAGCTACAGAATCGAGGGGAAAAATTGAAATGCAGGCAGCATGCAGGCAACTACAGACGACTAACTAATTTTGAACTAAAACAAACATTGAGTCTTGTTGTTACGAGGGAAAAGACCGCATTAATTCCAAAGAAAAACAAAGTTCTACAGCAGCATTGAAATGATGGCTTGAACTTATAGAGAAGTTTTACCATTGCCAGGTAAATTGCCATCGAATGGAAGATACATTTTAGTTCAACTGTGCTTCAATTACTCATCACGAGTACTCAATTGGCTGATTAGTCAGATCAAAAGGACTTAATGACGTCAATAGGAAGTAAATACAAGGGAATCAAAAGAAGTAATCTGAAAGGAAAGTAGCTAAATGATTACAAACACTTATTGAATTCTATTTTAGGATGGATAAATCAGTTATCATTTTACCGCTGGTTTAATAAATGGCATTTTCTTGATACCAATAACGTCATATTGTAATTACTTTTAAAATAAGTAGTTACGTGATAAATAACTAATGCACGGACTCATAATATTAAATATGAGATTATTTTATTAAGCTCTATCAACTATTTCATTTATAGTGAGTTATAAATAATTGTACATAAAGTTGTACTCTTTATTACAGTCATTAATTTGTTAAAAAAAAGATGGATCTTGATTCAAAGTTTGGTTTGGCTAATTGAATACATCTCAAAAAAATCCTATTATTTAATCTATTTCAACTGAGCTTCTTCAGGAAAATATTAGTTAACAATATTTAATCTATATCATCTTATCTTTCAATAAGGTATTGATACCCCTATTCAATATATGCTTATGTAAATATTGATTTTATATCTGTCTGTCTGTCAGTCACACTAAACCTAATAATTCACTTGGTAACCTTTTGGTAGCATGGGTATGAAATTATTCTGATATCACTTCAATAAATGTTCAAAATGTATTTTATTCAGTTAAAATATTAGAGTGAGAGCGGAGTCAGGGATAATAATTATTACATAAATGGAAGTACCATCAGTTTCATTAAATTGATATTCCAAAAGTGTTCTCATTTTTTGATATGCAAAGTTTCAATAATAGTTGACATTTGGATTAGTTTAATCTTTATGGGAAATAAAATTGGTTAAGTAATATTTATATATTAGATTACATTGATGGATTTATACCTCAATAAAGTATCATACTGTATATATAATAACATATTAAATAAGGCAATAATAATCTAGATTGTTTTTACATTTTTTGAACAATTTTAAATAGAAATTGTAAAAACTACGAAAAAGGAGAGATGCATTTCCAAAATCCTTGCAACCGAAACATATAGTTGTGTTAAATTAGAAAATAAAGATGGACTAGTAAACTATCTTACACTTCAAGAATTTTAAATCTGAATAAGGATCTATTTACCACTTAAACACTTCACTCACATATAATTAGATAGATACTTTATCATATTTTCCTCTCATTGATGAGTATTTTGAAGATAGACGTGATATGCTATGAATTTAGAGCCTTAATTTAACTCAAATTATTACTCTTCGTCCCTTGGATTAGTTGCCTGAGAAGCGATGCAAGCCACTGTGAATGGGTTCACGAAGCTGTGGCGCTAATCCCGGTAGATCGTGGTTACCGGAGCGTTACGGGGATCACCGTAGTTATAACTTGAACACCCATGAGGGTCTTTGAGGAACTCAAATATACGTTTGATTACATAAAAAATATACTTAATCCGATTATCGATGAGGGTGATTTCTGTTTAAGTAATCTTTAACTTGATTCAATGTATTAAATAAAATATTGAGTAAATAAACGTTATTTCATCAGTCATTTCTAATTAAAATAGTCTGTTTTCTTGTTAGTTAGGTTATATATTTATCTTCAATTAGATATGGGAATAGGAACTTCTTCACTCATTTTAAATACCTGTTCCATAATTTCTAGATAAAAACCTATAAACGTATTCCCTGCGGTGCACAAAACTGCATCAGCAATGCACAGTGTGCACAATAATGCACACTTTTACTTCTGCACAGCACTAAATATAAGATGACACTGTCAATTTTAAATGCTATTAACCATGGGGAGTGCAATATAGAAAGTTTCTATTCTTATATATGTATATTTAGCTACGTAAATATTCACCAGTGAAATGTATTTGTAAAATAATTAATGTAAGTACAGAATATTGAATGAACTGAATGTATTTACAGTGATTTTATTACATGCTCTATGTATCCATTATTATTGCAATGTTTCATATCTGAAATTGTAAAAACTAGTGCAGTACCTGTTATTCTATTGAGAATTCAATTAAACAAATGGGTTTAGAATTATATATAAATGAAAGTACGTATTATACGTACTCTAAAATACAGTACTAAGAGTAAAATATATTTACTCTCGAAAATTATAACTATGATTGTTTTATTATTAAAATTAGTTCAACCTGTAGCCATAGCCGCAAATTATTAGTTTTTCTTTCACAAATTATTATATAGATAGCAAAATAGGGAATTTTATTCTTAGAAGCAAATTAACATCTATTTATTTGATAAGGCCCCCTTCACACTTGCGTTTCTCAACGCCGCATTTAAAAAAATGCTCATGGCAATTTTTTTTTAGCGGCAATTGATTTTAACGGAGCCCTTCACACTTGCGTTAGAAAAGATGCTGGTGAAAAAACAGCACAAGTGTGAAGCTCCGTTAAAATCAATTGTATCTAAACTTTTTGCCATGAGCATTTTTTTAAAGGCGGCGTTGATGACTGCAGGTGTGAAGGGGCCTAAGTATAAAATATAAATCATTCAATGCAATTGAAAAAAATATTCCTTCAATATTATTGTTAATAAGCTTAACTAAATTCCAGTCTTAGATAATTAGAAATCTCATAAGAAATTTAAATTATTCATTGTTTTAGTAAAAAAATAAATGCGTAGAAATATTGATGGTGAACAGATAACATATATAAATTATTCATTTTACAATCAATAACATACATCATATCATCAAAGATTAGTGAATAGATCTATGTTATTTTTAAATAGAAACATCGTAATTTTTTCTACAACATAGTTAATAACATTCAAACCATTTAAATACCATATCTACATAATAAAACATCTTCCACAAACCGCTCCGTCATTTGTTCTCACATTCTCTTCATCACAACCCATATGTTCGTCACCGTCAGTGTGTAGTTAAGTACATCGCAAAATACAGCTGGTAAACAAGCCAAATTTTCATCTGTAATAAATTTCGATTCCACCTGAAATGAAATTGGAATGGCGTGGAGATTCCGAGTACCAAATTCATAAAAAACATAACACCTCCTCACTCGAGAATGTTGGAATATTGCCTCCCGGGACTCAAATATTAGGGGGTGCTGGAATTCTTAGATGAGAATGGCAGGGGGTTCTTGGAGGAGGGAGGGGGGGGGGGTTATGAAGGGGGTTGCAGCGGCAAACTTAGGTGACTTAATAAAATGAAAAGTTTCTTGAAAAATTTGGTAAAAATTTGTAATATTTGCCAGTGTTCCTCTAGAGCTTCTTCTCTGGAGTTGCCAACTACCATTTAGGAGAGCCATGGAGACAATTTAACCTCTTTATTAATGGCCAAAAAATCTCGTGCAAATTATAAGCATCTTAAAATGAGTCAAGCAAGGGAACGAAATTCATGTGTCGAATTATGATCATTAAATCTTCTGCTTATACTGCTAAAAAGGATGTCTATATTAAATTTCATGCATCCTTAACCAATTCTATCTCCAAAATAATTATACTTATGATCGCCAGGCTTTAGTTAACAATTCGCATTACTGGGATTTTCTGATACAGCGGATTAACTTCTGAATTGCTGCTGTGATCTCTGATAGTTATTCCATTTTGCCAATGGCTTTCAATCAATGCATTAGCAGATGTGTTTACATGCAATCTCATTATAGTGGATTAATGAAAAGATCATAGTGCTCCTCCTACTTTATGTATAGCACTATTGAAGGCGATCACTATAGCTATAGTGGGGCTATAGACTTTCTGAGTGAGGCTCGTAGTAGATCGTGTCTAAAATTACACGATCGGTTAGGCTAAGGAGACGCAGTTAATACGTTTCATTGCTTTTAAATACCTTGAGATTTATGTATATTGGCATTTGAATCTCCTTTCTATGTAGCCAACACACAAAACATTTACAACAGTTTTACCCTATAGTTAGGGGAAAAGGAGATATGTATCTATATGTAGTGAAATGAAAAAAAAATATTCCCTTGAAATGGTTGCATCCAATGAATTATTATTTATCTAAAATTCTTCTTACAAAAGAATAATAAAAAAACTATTTTTTTTCTATTTTTCCATTGAGTTTTGAATTTTTAATATAGAAGTAAATATCGTATGAAGAATATCGTATTATAAATATCGTATAATGAATATCGTATTATAAATATCGTATATAAATATCGTATAATGAATATCGTATTATAAATATCGTATATAAATATCGTATTATAAATATCGTATGATAAATATCGTATATAAATAACGTATTATAAATATTGTATATAAATATCGTATTATAAATATCGTATATAATAAATCTCGATAATAAATAATATCGTATTATAAATATCGTATATAATAAATATCGTATGATAAATATCGTATGATAAATATCATATGATAAATATCGTATATAATAAATATCGTATTATATATATCGTATTAAAAATATCGTATTATAAATATCGTATGATAAATATCGTATATAAATAACGTATTATAAATATCGTATATAAATAACGTATTATAAATATCGTATATAAATATCGTATTATAAATATCATATACATATAATAAAATTAATATCGTATATAAATATCGTATTATATGTATATATCGTATTATAAATATCGTATGTTGAATATCGTATTCTAAATATCGTATGTGAAATAAATGATTAAATTCTATTTATTTATTTTGCCTAATTTTCCATTAACGAATATAATTCAGTTTATGGAACTCCATTCCCCAGTGGATGACTTCTCATTGATGGTGCTAAAAATGTTCCTCCCTGTTGAAACTGACACGAAAAGGATAAAGGAGATCCAGATATTATTAAGATATATACTATTTACATACTTCAATGTCGAACAGGTTAATTAATTAGGAGAGATTTGTGTGATAGTGCTAATTAACTTGTAACAGGTAACTTTATTAGAAAGATTTGAATTTCATTAATTAAGCTTAATTTTGCATGGTAACGGTCTATTAAAATAAGTTTTGGATTAGAAATTAAGTCAACTGTGAAATTAAATATTTATATTATCAGTTCTTTAATTATGAATAAAAAAATAATTCATTTTTGGTAAATATGTTCTAGCTATATATACATTTGTTTACAAATCATCCACACTATAATTTACATGATTACTTATAATGAATCAAATAAATTATTGGTAATTATTCACTCATATATAATTCATACAATCATATAAAGGTATGACCTTCATACCATTATAATTACTGTTCATATTTACAGATGGTAATTAACATTACACTGCTAACTATACACTGAGTGTTTACTTGCACATACACTGTCCTTGTCATTACTTTTGTCATCACTGTTGTCATCACTGTTGCTATTAATGCTATCATTACTTTTGTCATCACTGTTGTCATCACTGTTATCATTACTGTTGTCATCACTGTTGTCATCACTGTTGTCATTACTTTTGCGATTAATGCTATCATTACTTTTGTCATTACTGTTGTCATCACTGTTATCATTACTGTTGTCATCACTGTTGTCATCACTGTTGTCATCACTGTTATCATTACTGTTGTCATCACTGTTGTCATCACTGTTGTCATCACTGTTGTCATCACTGTTATCATTACTGTTTTCTTCACTGTTGTAATTAATGTTTTCATCACAGAAAAAGTGATGAAATAACCATTAATAGTACCTAATAATTATATAATAATTTGTTCAAAGGACATCTTACCATTCAAAAGTTAAATCATAAAAAAACATCAAAGTTCATATTTTAATATTTCTCATAATATAAAAATATATATATTATTTCATTAGCAATATCCACTTAAAAGTTTTCTACGGCAATTTGATATCATTCATTAATAGAGTATTTACCCCTTCACCATTTCATACTCCTATTTCAATTTTCATTTTAAAAAATAGCCATGTTTAATTAACTAAATTAATTTAAACTTTAAAGTTGCCTGCTTATCGAAACACAGTTCCATCATCTGAATAACTAACCCAATGTTCATTGGTTAAACAAATGCAATTATGCCATTAATTACATCGTTACAGAATACAGGACTGTGCTATTGAGGGAAGTCCGTGGAGTTCAAATTAAAATGGAGTGTATAGTGTATACTGTAGTGTATAGTCACTATATGAATAGTGTATAGTGTATAAGTAGAGTAAAATATGAATTATCGCTCAGTTCCTCATCTTCGGTTATATCAGAAAAACAATGTAATTATGATACATATCAATATGAAATATGAATTATTATATCGTTTTTTCTTATATGACCGATGATGTGAAACTGACCGATAATTCATAACTTACCCTATGTGGAAAATTTATAATCCTGCTAAAAAATATTCCACGATAGACGTTTATAGATATTTTACTATAAAATGAAAAATATTATAGAAGTTATCTTGAATTACATGATTATTATTAATTAATTATAGCCTCAAGACACTTGATTAAACATTGTATAATTTAATTACTAATTCTTCAATATTATAATGAAAATCTGCAGTTTGATATCAAATAACATGAATAAATATTCTGTATTTTCTTATCACTAAATAGATCGCAAAGAAATTATGGTAAATATTACCCATTTAAACTCTAATGAAGTTTTTAAATTAAATATCCAAACATCATTAGATTATAACCATATAAACATTAAATAAATTTGATATCATTATCCAGGGTAAGTTCCGAGTTACCGAACAGTTTCACAATTTCGATCACATAAAAAAACAGTTAAATTATATCTTTTGTCTAATATGATCGAAAATGCGAAACTGTTCGATAACTATGAACGTACCCCCACGGCTTTGAAGGAAAGTGACAGCCCCTCCCCTCCCACGCCCCCTCTATCGGGATTTGTCGCAATTCATTAATTTTTGCTTACTTGGTTTGAAGAGACAGGCAAGCATTCCTTGGTAGATGATGTAGTGAAAATACTACCTACGTACTTGCCTTACACTCATTCAGTGAATTGGAGACTTTTTGTGAATGAAGCATTGATTGATTTACATGATCGATTGATTTACATGATTGATTGATTTACATGATTGATTGATTTATGTGATTGATTCATTCATTTAATTGATTCATTCATTCAATGATTCATGCATTTAATTGATTCATTCATTTAATTGATTCATTCATTTAATTGATTCATTCATTTAATTGATTCATTTATTTAATTGATTCATTCATTTAATTGATTCATTCATTTAGTTGATTCATTTATTTTTATGATTGATTCATTCAATTAATTGATTGATTCACTTACTTAATTGATTGATTCATTTATATGATGGATTCATTCATTAATATGATTGATTCATTCATTTATATGATTGATTCATTCATTAATATGATTGATTCATTCATTAATATAATTGATTGATTCATTAATATGATTGAATAATTCATTAATATGATTGATTCATTCATTAATATGATTGATTCATTCATTAATATGATTGATTCATTCATTAATATGATTGATTGATTCATTTATATGATTGATTGATTCATTAATATGATTGATTGATTCATTAATATGATGATTCATTCATTAATATGATTGATTCATTCATTAATATGATTGATTCATTCATTAATATGATTGATTCATTCATTAATATGATTGATTCATTCATTTATATGATTGATTCATTCATTAATATGATTGATTGATTCATTTATATGATTGATTGATTCATTAATATGATGATTCATTCATTAATATGATTGATTCATTCATTAATATGATTGATTCATTCATTAATATGATTGATTTATTCATTAATATGATTGATTCATTCATTTATATGATTGATTCATTCATTAATATGATTGATTCAAAGTTGAATGATTAGTGATTGATGGATTATTTTGATAGAACATACACAGCTCAATTATGTTGTACCATTGATACACTATTAATAGGTAACTTTCCTTTATCACCTCCCACTTCTATTTTAATGAAACAAACATATTAAAAACTTATTTTAACTTTCCATGTTTTATTTCCCATACCGATTACGCTATTTTTCAGTTATTTCTCTTCTCTCTCGCCCTTACATTTACTTCAATGAAGATAGATAGGAATAACAATGAGAATTATCCCTATAAAATGTATATATTGTCATATAAATGTGTACCGGGGAGTGTGTAGACATAGCAGTCTATAAGGATATGGTGGCCTTTAATTCCCACATGGAGGTGTGCCGTACCTCAGTAACAGTCATACTAGACTCCAAAAACCCCGCCTGCGATCTACTAAAGGGCTGGCACACCATTCACAGATTGCCTCAATGAATTCATACACCACATTACTACGCGCTATAAAGCACTATAGAACAAATAAAACCAATTTAGAACTCTCACTCTCTGTCCCTTGCATACCCTTACTGTCACACTGCAATGCTATTCTTATGGGACAGTGCCAAAACTGGGAGGTGGGGGGTTAAATCTCGTAATTCTCGATAAGGTCTAAGTAATTCTTGATAACGAATAATTTATATCACTAATCGTTCCATTCAACATTAGTTTAGTTAAGAAGTTCTATCCATAGAATATTCTTTATTTAATTGTATATCTTTATATGGTTTGCACTGACTAAATAAGGATGTTCAAGTTATTGATTAATATTATTTAAAAGATTGCCTTTATTCGTACCTACCCAATAATTATTTTAATTATATTAATTGTATTTAATTACTCACAACTCACCTTAACTGTGGCACCTGACATCATTTCCAAGATATAAATAAAATATATAGTCCACTTTAATAATTATGTAGATGAATATATAATGATGGATGGCATTTAGTTATGAACATATGCAAAATATAATGTTACATATTTACTATAGCATTGCTCACTATAGCAGTGCTCACTATAGCAATGCTCACTATAGCAGTGCTCACTATAGCAATGCTCACTATAGCAATGCACTATAGCAATGCTCACTATAGCAGTGCTCACTATAGCAATGCTCACTATAGCAGTGCTCACCATAGCAATGCTCACTATAGCAGTGCTCACTATAGCAATGCACTATAGCAATGCTCACTATAGCAGTGCTCACTATAGCAGTGCTCACTATAGTTACTATATAGCAGTGCTAACTATAGCAGTGTTCACTATAGCATATAGCAGTTCTTAAACTATAGTTACTATAGCAGTTCTTCTTTACTTCTCTTTCTCCACGCCTCTTCATTTTCCTCTTCCCACACTATAGCCAGTGACGTCATAGAAGTTTCAGTTTAATGAATATACGAACATTAATTGATATAAGGGAAATAATTTAAATAAAATATAATGTCGATTTATAGTCAATAGAAAGAATACTAATTTGTGTAGTGTGATTTTATACGTAAATATTATTAATATAATATAGATAAATTTCATTAATTCAGATGGAGAGCAAAAATTTTATTTGATTTAAATTTATCTGTTTATTAAATAAAAGGAATCATGTAAATAAAATTATTTTTCATCCGATAATAATCAAATCAATTCCAATCATAGTTACCGCGACTATTTTCTAACTGGGAATGAAATTACCTTTAAATTACCAAAATGTATACAATGTTAAATCCTGCACTGGATCACAAAATGCAGTTGACCAGTGTTAAGTCATCACACAATGCAGTGGACCAGTGTTAAGTCATCACTTAATGCAGTAGACCAGTGTTAAGTCATCACTTAATGCAGTTGACCAGCGTTAAGTCATCACTTAATGCAGTAGACCAGTGTTAAGTCATCACTTAATGCAGTAGACCAGTGTTAAGTCATCACTTAATGCAGTATACCAGTGTTAAGTCATCACTTAATGCAGTAGACCAGCGTTAAGTCATCACTTAATGCAGTAGACCAGTGTTAAGTCATCACTTAATGCAGTAGACCAGTGTTAAGTCATCACTTAATGCAGTAGACCAGTGTTAAGTCATCACTCAATACAGTTGACCAGTGTTAAGTCACCACTCAATGCAGTTGACCAGTGTTAAGTCATCACTTAATGCAGTAGACCAGCGTTAAGTCATCACTTAATGCAGTAGACCAGTGTTAAGTCATCACTTAATGCAGTAGACCAGCGTTAAGTCATCACTCAATGCAGTAGACCAGCGTTAAGTCATCACTTAATGCAGTAGACCAGTGTTAAGTCATCACTCAATGCAGTTGACCAGTGTTAAGTCATCACTTAATGCAGTTGACCAGTGTTAAGTCATCACTCAATGCAGTTGACCAGTGTTAAGTCATCACTCAATTCAGTTGACCAGCGTTAAGTCATCACACAATGCAGTTGACCAGAGTACGTGCAGTCAGTCCTATGCAGGTGAAATATCTAGGCCAGACATCTTAGAAAATTGCCAAGTCTGCTCACGGTTTGGACAATCAAATTGCTTGTAATTCGAGTTGATGTCACTCTGATATCAGCTAAAAACATTCACTAACTATAATTATTAGAGGCAATATAAATGAAATCATAAGTGAGATTTCTGTTTTTCGTGACGTATAAATAAATATATTTTGAAGATCACGGATCAAAGTTGAATTTTTTTGATGTTTCTAACCTCCATGATTTTAAAGCGATTACAACATAAGTTCGTTGAACTACCCTTGCTTTTTATGGATCAGTAATTGGTATACCAATTACAGGTGTACAACCTGAACAACTATTTACTTAGTATATGTAAAAGATTGTTAGTTTGTTGTAAATCGCAGCAATGGTTATTTAATTTCTATGTTCATTAATTGGCTACTAATTCAAATTAATTAACTAGTTTCTTGTTATAAATAATTCAGTTTAAATTATCATTAACCATTCATTCTACGATGAATAAACCAATCGTTGATATTGCTAGTAAAACATCCTTGACTTATTTGAATCACTGCAGTGACCGAAAATTTCATCACTGTTATTTTTTGTCCATTTTTTCCTCCTTCGCATTTAGTTCAAATTTACTGAAGAATTATTGAGTTATTTATGGGGAAGTAAACAAATAAATAAACAAACAACTTTTTATTTCCAGTAATCTTGTCCAAAAATATTATCAGAAGCAAGTTTATTTATAATAACTATATTTTTATTTAATAAGGAAAAATGATGTCAATAATTATTTTTGATAAATATTTTACACTAAATAGTGATGTTAATTATAGGAAATATTATATTATATCTAGTTGTAGGTAATGATATACTATTTTCTTATATTTATGTTTCTCACTAGGTATGTTGAAACTCAATAATAACTATGAATTCAGCAGCTGAATAAACATAAAAAGCACATCTAAGGTAAATTACGAACTATCGGTCAGTTTCACATCTTCGGTCATATAAGAAAAAACGATATAAATATAATGAAATTTTTATTTTCATGATCCGAGTATAATTTGTAATTTGACATTCTAACTCGTTATTTTGGTACCAATTAAAATTGAATTATAATTATTTTATAGTTTTCCTTATATGACCGATGATGTGAAACTGTCCGATAATTCGTAACTTACCCTACTTACAATCTATTTGCTCAGTTTCCCTCTAAAATTCTCACTTCCATGCACCAGATGTATTTCCTTATGGAGAAAATACTGGGACAATTTTGTGTGTGTTTGATCGGTCCTTTTTAGGTCCATAAGCACCAGCCTCTTCACTCTACCTACCTGTCTGTAGTACCTGTCAAAGAAGTATCGACACCCCTCCCAAAGAGAAAGTTAGTGTAGGTTAAACGGAAGATTAGGACCCATGCGGCAATATTTTTCTTTTGGATATAAGATATTATTTTTTCCTTTTTATGGAAAACTAGTTCTTGTAAATTATTTAATGGAGAATAAACTCTACCAGTGTTCTTAATGAAGAAATTTCCGTCAGTAAAACACTCTTCATTTTGTAGCCATTTTCATTGTAGCCGTTTTCACTTTAGTCATTTTCACTGTAGTCATTTTCACTGTAGCCATTTTCACTGTAATAATTTTCATTGTAGCCATTTTCACTGTAGTCATTTTCACTGTAATCATTTTCACTGTAGCCATTTTCACTGTAGTCATTTTCACTGTAGTCATTTTCATTGTAGCCGTTTTCACTGTAGTCATTTCCATTGTAGTCATTTTCCCTGTAGTCATTTTCACTGTAGTCATTTTCACTGTAGTCATTTTCACTGTAGCCATTTTCACTGTAGTCATTTTCACTGTAGTCATTTCAAGTACATGCAGATATGTGCATAATGACAAGATGTACGTAGAGACAATCCTAGCTCTTCATTGACTTTTTTATTAGTGCTCCACTGCACCAACGCTAAGTCAGTAAAATAATAAAAATTGGATAACTTTATGGCAGTCGTTTTCTAGCTCACTGTTGTATATGTTTAAAATAGTATCTTATTTAATACTAGTGTTTTACTACCACTGATATAGTGTAGAGTTTTATATTGCAGTGGTAAGTTAAAATTCATGAGTTAAATATTCCATTGAGTTATATAACTGTTCATTTTAAATTAGTTTGAAATGTTACAGATGCATAATATTGAATTATAGGTACTACACATTTACTAACATGAGTTATTATGATTTTCATAATACATCTTTAAAAATAGTGAATAGATAACAGAGTTCATTTTATATGCAATTCTTTTCCAATGGTACAACGTAGAGATAAAAAGTGTATCTCTTTTAGCGAGACCTACACAGCGTATCTCTTTTAGCAAGACCTACACAGCGTATCTCTTTTAGTGAGACCTACACAGCGTATCTCTTTTAGCGCTGTTATTAGCTTCAATAGGTTGGGCACCTCCATTGACAGCATAATTATTAACATCGGTAAGTATTTAGTCTTATTAAATGATAGGAGGTAAATTATCTGTATAATAAATCATAGATGATAATAGATGGAGTGTGTGGTCGAGGTAGTACCTACTAATATGAATCGGTATTATTCTTAGCATTTACATCTGAGTTAATCAATCAATTTATTTTTATTTGTCTATTTTTATCAATTCCTTTTCTTATAACTAATTTTTCAATATTTAGTTTCCTATGTAAAAACGGTTCTAGGAAAATTCCACTGAGGAAACTTCCACTGCGGAAGATTCCACTAGGAAAATTCCACTGAGGAATATTCCACAGAGGAAAATTCCACTGAGGAAAATTCCACTGCCGAAAGTTCCACTGTGATAATTCCACTGAGGAAAATTCCACTAAGTATAAATAGATATATAAATTGTACTGCTTATTTTCTAAAAAAAAATACTTTTGAAATTAATATCTTCATATTATGTAAGCTTTTGTGATATTACCTCGTATTATATCAGAATTTTATTTTTAATGTATTCAATGTGTTACATCTTGTAGGAATGTTAATTCATTTTTGTCTTGATATCCAATCAGAATGCAAGAAATTAAATTTTAGACCTATACAGTTACGTCATGGAAAACAAATAAATGAAATAAAGTAGGAATGGAAGTTCACAAAAATGCTTCACACAAATAGGGTTTAAATTTTAATAGCCTAATTGGTTAAAGATACTATCCTACACTCTGCTAGTATACCATTGAACAGAGATGAATAATTATTTGAATGAAGTAAACGTCTCCTGCTCAGCTAAAATACATTATCAAAATATATTTTGCCATTTGGACGGAACAGTATTGTTTTAGAAAATAATAAATACTACGTCCTATACTATTTTTTCAGTGAGATCCTAGGAAAAAGTTCCTGGTTGATGGTTAAATATTGGATTTTGTTTAGTGGAATTTTCCTCAGTGGAATTTTCCCAGTGGAACTTTCCGCAGTGGAATCTTCCTCAATGGAATTTTCCTCAGTGGAACTTTCCGCAGTGGAATTTTCCTCAGTGGAATCTTACGCGCACCGTAAAAACACTCAGTTTGTTTACCACAACAAAAACTAACAAAATAAAACACTTTTCACGAAATGCATGTCTACTTTATTAACATTTATATTTCAAATATCATTTTTGATTTAGTATTTAATTACAACATTTTATAATTCATAGCAATATATGAATGTATTTTTATACTTTGATGCGATTACTTATAATACCCTACTGAAATGTACATCTTTTATTTAATTCACATCCGGTAGTTGGAACTCTACTTCATATTTAAATCATAACTCATACTCATGTTAATTATTAATATTAATGAATTGGAAAAATACTGAGTAACTTTCCGTGATGAATAAATTAATCTACGGCATATATTGATTACCTTAATTGGTTGATAATATAAATATCAAATTATTAATGTATTATTTATAGTAAAATTTTAATGCTTTAAAATTCATTCTCAATTATTTTGATCGATCGAATTTATTTACTAGAAATTTAAATTTAAATTAAATGAAGCCTTATTTATTCATTTCTTGAATGTTTTTGAATAAAAAAATAGTATATGAATATTCTATTCCATGAATTGAATAAATATATTGATATTTTAGTTCTTTAATTCCATACAGCAGTTTTACCTAACAATACGATAGTTACTTGAGGCATGCATATGATGCATTCCGAAATCCACTTTCATATTCTATTTTGCCTCGTCAGCTACGAACAAACAACTATTTTTCATTAAAAGTGTTGACTAAATGGAATGTTCAGACTGTGAGGTTATATGCAGCTTGCATACCTCTTCATATCTGATGCAATAATCATGGCCCAGAGTGGTATTAAATTCATTGTGTGTGAGAGACTTCCCTAGACTTGTACACGTTTGGGATCTATACCTACAGTTTTAATGGCTGGTGGTAAGAAAATGTAGCACACATGAGGTAACTCTTGAAAAAATTAAAATAGCAATTAAAATGGAAAAGATTATTTCAAAACAAAAGTTTCAGATTAAAATCTAACATAATTTAAATCTATCATAAAAGCTATATACATAGAGTATAGTTATTTTTATCATCTTAATGATTAATATAATGACAAAAGTACGCTAAACTATATTGAATTGTATATTCTATATACATAAGCGTACAATCACACATTTCAATATAATTGTAACAACCTATACTAACAATTCAACATTAACCTAGAGGGTAAGTTACGAATTATCGGTCAGTTTCACATCTTCGGTCATATATGAAAGAACGATATAATAATTATTATTTTATTTTATATTAATTGATACCCATGGTACCATAGCAGTGATTATCAAATTATTATTAATTTATTATGTATCGCTTATTATAATTATTATATTGCTTTTTTATATGACCGAAGATATGAAACTGTCCGATAATCCGTAACTTCCCTACGTCTCGTGTATCATTTTCTTGACTTCAGGTCAAGTTAACTTGTACTGACCAGACACTGGGTTGCCCAATGACCATTTTAAGAAGTTGCACGGGCTAGAGTTGCTCTATCAATTAAACGCAAGAATGTGTCTGTCTGGAGTTAAGCCAGCCATGAGACTTCATAGATACACTTCAATCTTCTATGGCTCCACCACTTTATTCAATCTGGGTAACTTAAATCACAAGAATAATTATTCCAAATCAATAATAAATTCCTATTTTGTCATTTGTATTTTAAATTATTTTAGTGTACCTATTATTTTCGTACGTAAAAGAGACTATACAGTCCAACCACAATCACCATCGCTATCACCATCTCCATCCCCTTCACCATCCCCATCACCATCCCCATCACCATTACCATCCCCATCACCATCCCCATCACCATCCCCATCACCATCCCCATCCCCATCACCATCACCATGGTGTTGAGTCTTGTTTCATATAATTTGCCGTAGTCGAGAAAGATGCTGAGTCACGTCCGTTTTCTTGACGTGTAGAACATCTGAAGAGATCGGACTAGTTTCAAATACCTTCAGAAAGTCAGAAACTACCTATTTCATGCTCTGCATTGTCCATTCTTCCGTACAACCCCTTAGTTACATTAAATTAGTACCAGATTGTCTGTTTAGCATACAGTCGCTAAATACTTCAATATGAAGGCGATTTTAGTGATGGGGAAAAATATTAATTTGGCGATTCAAGTCTGTTTTCTCTGTTAGTAAATAAATTTACTTTGCGTATCATATACTAATACAGTATCACGATTTACTTAAGAAATATATGACAGTTTGCAAGAAATTAATTAATTATTCTCTGATATACGTAAAATTATTTTATTTTAACTGATAACCAAATACTTTATATAATACAAATTTCTAAAGATTTCTTAGTTTTGTACCTACCCTAGCCTTAAAATAAATGTGTTGCCCCTACCTTTGTATACATTATATGTATAATATTGCGTATAAGATACGTTATATGTATAATGTGCGTATGGGGCGGCAATGCATCACGTGCCTGTTTAGGCCTATGTGTTAGTTAGGCCTATCCGATGTTATGCGTGACACTAGCCAGTGAGTAGACATAGGGGCGTAAATGAGTAAATCCCATGGCTAATATACGCGCACTATACATCTATATACGCATTTAGAAATCAACGGAAATGCGTAGTAAAGCCTATCGATACATAAATGTGTAGAGATATCGTAATATGTACGCAATACAAAATATATTATCCACTAAAAATAATAGAATGTTTTGGATATTAAAATTTATCAATACAATTATTTATAAAATTTATTCCATACATTATATCTATCGTAAATATAAATATTGTATGGAAAATATTTATCTATCAAAAATTAATTAATTCATAGGAAGAATTATCTATCTTTCATATAGAATAAATCATATTAAATTATATTGCACTTTTTCATACTGTTATTTTATATTTAATTAATAAACTTTCCATAATTATGGAATATTTGGTGTAATAAGTACAGGATTCATATCGGCACAGGATTAAATAGAAGTACGTTTTTTCAAAAAATAGAAGGACGTTTTAGAAAATGAAAAACGTTTTAAAAATATAAGAACGTTTGAGAAAATTAGGAACGTTTAAAAAAATTTATGAACGTTTAAAGAAATTGAAGAACGTTTAAAATAATTTAAGAACGTTTAAAATAATTTAAGAACGTTATAAATAATTTAAGAACGTTATAAAAATTGAAGAAGTTATAAAAAAGAAGAAGAATGTTTTGAAAATAGAGGATGGTTTTAAAAAATTGAAGAACGTTTGAAAAATAAAAGAATATTTAAGAGAAAATAGAATGACGTTTTTAATAATAGAAAAAAGTTTTAAGAAATGAGGAACGTTTTTAAAAACATAAGAGAACTTAAAAATATCGCTTCAGATAATAATCCATAAAATTTATCAATGCTTACCTTAAATAAAGATTATACTGCAATTATTTTCTGTTTGAGTATTTGTATCAAATGATTCATTTGCAAATTATGTATAAACAAATTTGATTTTAATAGTCAATATGTATTCATTAAGAAAGATGGGTTTCCCACAGATAAAACAACAGTAAATAAATAAATAATTTTCATATCTAACAGCATGTAACACTTATACAATATACTATTTTAGCATATCCTATAGATAAGGTATCAGAGCATCCTCTCAGGAGATGAGTTAAAAATTACTCTGCCCTGCCATTCAATGAAATTTTTTAGACTTAAAGATTGATAGTTTAAATTCATCTTAATTGTAAAAAGGTATCTATACCACTATTGTAAAACGTATTTTAAACAATCTGTAACTTAATTCATCTCATTTCCTATAATATTTGTTTAACTGATTGAAAATAGTTTTTGTTTCCATAAAATAAAATCTCCTTTTCACTATAGTATATATCTAGAAAATGAACAGGTTATACCGGTACATTATTCCCCAAATAGGTACTATCACATTTGTAGGCATTTATACCTGTATTACAGTATTACAGTGGGTACACAGGTAACATTAATACTAAAGGCCTACTACCAAAGTATAATATAATTACCAGGAACATTGGACAGGTAGAACACTGTACGTCGTTCCGATCACCGGTGATAGCTCTATCCTATCAAATACCAGTCATTTGCCGATATACCAGTGATTTATGCCTCAATAAATATGAATTAGGTTTCACAGGTGCAAAATGGATGCTATTTCTTTGGCCATGCTACAGTCAGAAAGTATTGTGGAATACAGTGATTTCATATTTTCGGACGAATTACTTGCAATGGCTGAAATAAAATGGAAAAACAAATAGTTTAACTTTAACATTATTGCCCATTCATCGATACGATATCACAGCTGTTCACATCTACCCTTTACATCTGTCCGTACAGTCCACATGTGTTACGTCCGATTCTTGAAATGACATGTACTGATTTACAGGCATGGAAACATGTATCTCTGATATTATTTCACAGTTTCACAAAATTTTACCAATTGTGATGCTTTAATATATTTCAAAATTGGTCTGAGTACACGATGCACAAATTTGTAAGATTTAAAAATAATAGGAAATTAGCAAATTGTGTTTTGTGAAATTAGCATAATACAATGAATCTTTTCTCTGATAGTACATCATCACAGTGACTCTTTTCTCTGATAGTACATCATCACAGTGACTCTTTTCTCTGATAGTACATCATCACAGTGACTCTTTTCTCTGATAGTACATCATCACAGTGACTCTTTTCTCTGATAGTACATCATCACAGTGACTCTTTTCTCTGATAGTACATCACCACAGTGACTCTTTTCTCTGATAGTACATCATCACAGTGACTCCTTTCTCATAGTACATCATCACAGTGACTCTTTTCCCTGATAGTACATCATCACAGTGACTCTTTTCCCTGATACTACATCATCACAGTGACTCTTTTCTCTGATAGTACATCATCACAGTGACTCTTTTCTCTGACAGTACATCATCACAGTGACTGTGTTCTCTGATAGTACATCATCACAGTGACTCTTTTCTCTGACAGTACATCATCACAGTGACTGTTTTCTCTGATAGTACATCATCACAGTGACTCTTTTCCCTGATAGTACATCATCACAGTGACTCTTTTCCCTGATACTACATCATCACAGTGACTCTTTTCTCTGATAGTACATCATCACCATGACTCTTTTCTCGAATAGTACATCATCACAGTGACTCTTTTCTCTGATAGTACATCATCACAGTGACTCTTTTCTCTGATAGTACATCATCACCATGACTCTTTTCTCGAATAGTACATCATCACAGTGACTCTTTTCTCTGATAGTACATCATCACAGTGACTCTTTTCTCTGATAGTACATCATCACAGTGACTCTTTTCTCTGATAGTGCATCATCACAGTGACTCTTTTCTCTGATAGTACATCATCACAGTGACTCTTTTCTCTGATAGTACATCATCACAGTGACTCTTTTCTCTGATAGTACATCATCACAGTGACTCTTTTCTCTGATAGTACATCATCACAGTGACTCTTTTCTCTGATAGTGCATCATCACAGTGACTCTTTTCTCTGATAGTACATCATCACAGTGACTCTTTTCTCTGATAGTACATCATCACAGTGACTCTTTTCTCTGATAGTACATCATCACAGTGACTCTTTTCTCTGATAGTACATCATCACAGTGACTCTTTTCTCTGATAGTACATTGCACTTTATAGGTAACATAGTTTCCACTCTATTCCTCTAGATGGCTAAAAGTTATCTATTATTGTGTTAGGCTTCAACAATTCTTTCAACAGTATTCGGAACATGTTACTGCTGGCTGTTAGGCCTCGAAAAGAATTCCATTTTTCGACTGACGTAACTTGTTGCTTTGAACGAGATTACCGATGAGAATGACACTAACAATCGAATATCTTCTCCCAGCAACTCATTGTTATAGATTTGAAGGGAGCATCTGATTTATAATTAACAAAATTATACTAATTTATTAACGAAATGACGTTGTGTTTTCTTTAAACATTCGTATGAATTAATTTTATGGTATTATATAGTTATCTGTTGAAACATAGTTTGTGACACCTAATACAACTATTTATTTATACTAATTATACTAATATCCGTATATAGCTTACTAATACTATAAACTAATTATTGTACATTATTTCAAACGACAGTTTAGCAGGTAAGTAACTCTTTTCTGAGTTCATTGAGTATTAAGGAAATGTTCTTTAGCATTAGATGATAAATGGTAGCAACGGTAATATATCATCGCCGAGAATCTCACCAGAGTTAATTCTAGATGACATAAATCACAGGTATAGCTTTCTCACTCTACAGTCTGGTGTATGCCATACAATTGTCTATAAAGCTGAAAGTCTATTGAGAAGACAATCAAGGAATTCCCTCTGCGGCAGATGAGCTTAAATAAAATGTGATGGGCGGCATGTCGTAGCTTTGTGCTCACTATCTGTCTTGATTAGCCACGTCTCTCGTACATCTGGAGACTGCATCACTACTTCACGTACGAATAACATGCTGTACTGTGCCTTAATTGGGAAAATTTGGTGCTATCACAGCGTGATCTCAAGGCAATATTCTACACTACTTTATTTGCCTTTTACTCAGTCGAAGGTTTTGTTGAAGAACTAAAACGATACAACGAGTTAAATATAAAAATAACTATGAAAAAATATCCAACTGTTTATACTTTAAGATTTATGAACATTCTTGTGCTATACATTTTTTGAGTCATTACTTAGAAACTGATTTATTGAAAACGTAATTCGAAAGTACAGATTTATTGGCAACATTATTATGGATTTTTCAAAATCGAATTTTTTTGCAAATTTATAATAATTAAAGTTTCGAGGAATTGATGGGGAAAAGGAAGGAAATAATGGGAAATGGGAAAATGTGATTAGGAATGGGGGAAAAGTGATGGGGAATGGGAAAATGTGATGAGGAATGGGGGAAAGTGATGGGAAATGGGGGAAAGTAATGTGTAATCACTGTATATCACTGTAATAAAATAAATCCAATTGCAATCAACGAAAGTGGTTTAATTAACCTTTTTGTAAAAAAAATCTATTTTGAAAAATCCATAATAATGTTACCAATACTTGAATTAAGAATAACTTTATGGCTTTATTTGAATTGAATCTTTACATAAAAATGTAAAAGCGAACAAAAAATTACTTTCGATTAATTGTTTCGAATTCTCCTAGAGCCGTAAAATATTATACAGTGAGTTCTTGATGAATTCCACCACTAGCTGTAGTTCCTTCAGTGAAATAGAAGTTACATAATTAGGCAATGGTACAGCTAGTATGGGGACGCCTCTGTTTTGGTTATTAGCTTTGCTGCCATGTGACTCCTTCATTTCATTTGAATGTATAATCCGTTCTAATTTGATAGCAATTTGTAGAGTCATCTGCTTGCACCTACGGGGTAAAGCTTTGAACATGTGGGGACTGAAAGGGGAGGAGTGGGGAGTGAATGGGGAGGAGTGCGGAGTGAATGGCGAGGAGTGGAGGAGTGAATGTGGAAGGGTAATAAATGGGGAGAAAGGAATAGAGAGAGAGAGAATGGGGAAGAATGGGATTAAGGAATGGGATGAAGAAGTGGGATGAAGGAATGTGGAGGAATGGGGAGGAAGGAATGAGGAGGAGTTGGGAGAAATTGAGAATTAGGTATGGGAGTAAATAATAGACAAGTGAAAGAGTGTATGTCTTAAAATTATGGTAGCCAAAATGAAAAAAATTCACATCATGGAGCTTAACAATGAAAATAACTGAATGAAAGACAAAATGAATGAATGAATACTACAATTTGAATGAATGACTAAATGGGTATCAATAAAATAAATGAATAATGAGTAGTAAAATGATAGTGAATTTTATTTACCTCATTGTCCCCCAAGAGGACACATATGTCCCCTTATACTAATAATGTATATTGCATGATAATCAAGAGGTATTTTCCTTAAACCATTTTTTAAAGCACATGTGTAAGATTTCGTTAGCTAGGCTCTATTCTGACTTATTTGTCTTGTTTCAATTTTTTTTGCTTGCTAACCTATCCTGTATATAACAAAAAAAACTGATCAATATGTATTTTACAGGGCATGAAATAGGATTTACTATAAAATAGTATTAAATTTTTCACTGATATATTTTTACAAATCAAAGATAAACTCATTCTGTTATTATCTATAAATAAATTCACTAGCAATTATTTTCTTGTATGTAAATTACTTATAATATAAGAGGTTAGTTTAATTTAAATGTTTTTTTTTTCGATAATAGAGGTTTGTATGTCCGGAAATTAAGGCGTTCTAATTCGTTGTGAAAAATTCAAAAACAAAGAAGTGGGTGTACCCTGTCCAACCTTTTGGGTTTTAACCCTTTGGGGGATTGGTTAGAAAGGTAAAATATGTTTGTTGCTAAAACTATTTGTTGAAAAGAAGGTTAAATTGCATAGAAAGTCAAAATTAATGTATAATTCAGTACAAAATCACTCAATGTACTAATAGTATAGGTTTTTTATTTAAAAACACTATATAAATACCAAAATTGTATAAATTAAAAAAATACTCATAACATAAACCTTCCACAAATACAAAATTATACCAAAAACGTTTCGAAAATATATGATCTAATTTTACCTCTATGGAGAGTAAATTCTTTGTGAAATTCTTTCCTTAATTTGATATTCAGAAGCCAAAGTCTGCCCACTTTGCCAAATAAGATAATTTCATCTTTCCATGTTACGTAACTCTACAGATGAGATGACTTCATTCCGCAACGTAACTGTCTCTTATCGATCACAGAGACGTATTATAGGCTCTTTGACATTTTTTAGCCGTGATATTTATATTTTTTAGCAGTGGCATTTTTTAGCAGTGGCATTTTTTAGCGGTGGCATTTTTTTGTAGTGGCATTTTTTAGTAGTGGCATTTTTTAACAGTGGCATTTTTTAGCAGTGGCATTTTTTAGTAGTGGTATTTTTTAGCAGTGGCATTTTTTAGCAGTGGCATTTTTCAGCAGTGGCATTTTTTAGTTATATTTTTTAATAGTAGGCTATAGGCATTATGTAAGACTTCACTGGCCTCGTATTGCTATGTGATGATCAATTGGATGCTATGCATTAATCGATAGCCTTCGATTATCTATAGCAATTATTGAAGCGATTCATACGGCACAGAGAAAAATTTATGGTGGGCTATAGAAGATTATGGGGGGCCCTGACTAATGTATATGGCACTATCCCGTGGACTTCTTTCTGGGGAGTTTTTTTTTATTAATATGAAATATATGACAAGAACCTTCAACAGAACAAATAATTCACCATGTATTAGATATTATTTATTCATTTGAATAGATTGCTTTAAATTAATATAATGTAAAATAAGTAAACTCTTACCGAACAAATACAGTTGAAGATTATTAATATTTATTGCAAAAACGGATTCCTATATGTTACTTTATAAATAATCATTTTATTTGCAATTTATTTATAAATTTCTTAAACATATAAAAATTACATTTTCCAATGAAAAATTTATGACAATATTTTATATGTGTTGTGATGATATCACATATCATAAATTGAAAATATGGAATGATAATATAATTACCTATTTGAACATCAATATTAAACATCAATATTTAAACATCAATATTTAAACATCAATATTTAAACATCAATATTTAAACATCAATATTAAACATCAATATTTGAACACAGTATTCCATACGACACTATTGGTTCTATCTCCCATATAAAAGTGTCAACATTGAATAATATTTTCTATTTACCCATTCAAATTTTTTCCTGTTCAATATATATAGGGAATTTACCGGACGAAATGTACGTCCATAAAACAAAATAAATCATTGTACATTATCTGTTTCTTTCGCTTTCATATCAAAGTGATTAATGAAACCAATTAAGAATTTGTAGCCGGATATATTGGCGCATGTATGGAGAATATAGCCAATTATTATAACTTGACATAGATTAATTACAATCAATCAGGTGGTAGCAAATTTTCCATACTAAATAGCTGTACTAATAGCATATTAATAAGTTTTCCACTTCCCTATTCACTATCATGCTAAAACACAATTAACCAACTAT
Organism: Caprella mutica; assembly: GCA_947561585.1. Taxonomy (NCBI): domain Eukaryota; kingdom Metazoa; phylum Arthropoda; class Malacostraca; order Amphipoda; family Caprellidae; genus Caprella; species Caprella mutica. Next base: position 239,539 of record CANNZV010000695.1, on the reverse strand, counting down.
GCGATTATTAGTGTACCATCTTCTTCTAATTTTAGGGCAGACTAATTTATTGTATGAAGTACAATTGCTACTCAATCATATGTCATAGTGAATTGCTATAAGTGATACGGAAACTATAGTATGAACAAGAGATACAATTATGCACATACGCATTGAAGGAATACGAAGGAACGGGAAATTATACAAACAAATTGTTTTGTCTGCTTCAATTATTAAATTGGATTATTCACAATTATTAAAATATATAAATATTTTATTGATAATTTTTTTTCTTTCAGATTTACGAGCAATTGCAAATTTTTAAAATCCACAAATAATAGTTATACATTAAATTATTATTAGTGTTTCTAATAGAAACAAATTGAATTCATACTTGAGCGATGTATTGATTGTTTTTAATTTAATCTATAGCTCCAATTAATGGGGTCATTTTGAACTCCCCCACCCCATACTCTATTTCATATGATGAAATTCTTATATAAATCTATTGGATGTTGTGAAGCTGAATGCTAACTTAAATTAAGGCCGAATTTAGAAAAAAAACGGTTCCATTAATTAAAGTGGAAATTTGAAAAAGAAAAACATATATACCATTATGCGCGACTTTTAAATGTGCAATGCACACCTATGAGATGCGGAATAAAGGATAAACACACCAATAATAAACCCCAAACACTCCTGTGGGGAGGGGGGGAATAATTTTTCAATGATCGTACTTTCACAGGATATTTTACTTAATATATGCATGTTGTTTTTGAGGGACAGACACATAACACTATTCGAAAAAAGAAAATCACGATGTTAAGAATCGGAAAAAAATATCTTATTAATTTATGTAATTTATTTTGCTTATTGGAACATTATCCAATGCTGTCTTACCTGTTTTATCCACTCCTTTCTCACCTGTTCTATCCATTCCTTTCTTACCTGTTCTATCCCCTACACCATCTGTTTTGAAACGTAACAAAGAAGTAAGTAAGTAAGTATATGCTTTAATGCAGCATAGCACCTGATCTTTGGCCCCTTGCTTCTTAGCCATCCCCTCTCATTTTGGTCTACTATCTTCAATAGCATTATACTCTCTTGCATTATTATTTATTAAGTACGCACTAAAGCATCGGATATTGATAAGGAATCTAAGAAAAAATTGAAGGTCTTTTGAAGAGAAATTAATATGAGTTATAAGGATTTTAATTTTATTATTAATCGAAATCAAAGAGTCATTTTTTACGCAGACTCAGTATTGCGTATCTTTTATTGGCCGGACTGCGTAATTCACAATGCGTGTGGAATGTACTGACCTACAATGGTGCGCCCCCCATAGAGAAAGGGGGGCATTGCTCTCTAGCCCCCCATAATTATCTCAAACTAAGTGATGCAACAGAAAACACTAAACCAGATTGTGCAGAAGTGACTCTTTGTGCAGAAGTGACTCTTTGTGCAGAAGTGAATTCTTGTGCAGAAGTGACTTCTTGTGCAGAAGTGACTTCTTTTGCAGATGTGACTTCTTGTGCAGAAGTGACTTCTTGTGCAGAAGTGACTTCTTGTGCAGAAGTGACTTCTTGTGCAGAAGTGACTTCTTGTGCAGAAGTGACTTCTTTTGCAGAAGTGACTCTTTGTGCAGAAGTGAATTCTTGTGCAGAAGTGACTTCTTGTGCAGAAGTGACTTCTTGTGCAGAAGTGACTTCTTGTGCAGAAGTGACTTCTTGTGCAGATGTGACTTCTTGTGCAGAAGTGACTTCTTGTGCAGAAGTGACTTCTTGTGCAGAAGTGACTTCTTGTGCAGAAGTGACTTCTTGTGCAGAAGTGACTTCTTGTGCAGAAGTGACTTCTTGTGCAGAAGTGACTTCTTGTGCAGAAGTGACTTCTTCTTGTGCAGAAGTGACTTCTTGTGCAGAAGTGACTTCTTGTGCAGAAGTGACTTCTTGTGCAGAAGTGACTTCTTTTGCAGAAGTGACTCTTTGTGCAGAAGTGAATTCTTGTGCAGAAGTGACTTCTTGTGCAGAAGTGACTTCTTGTGCAGAAGTGACTTCTTGTGCAGAAGTGACTTCGATCTTGTGCAGATGTGACTTCTTGTGCAGAAGTGACTTCTTGTGCAGAAGTGACTTCTTGTGCAGAAGTGACTTCTTGTGCAGAAGTGACTTCTTGTGCAGAAGTGACTTCTTGTGCAGAAGTGACTTCTTGTGCAGAAGTGACTCTTTGTGCAGAAGTGACTCTTTGTGCAGAAGTGACTCTTTGTGCAGAAGTGACTTCACTGTGCAGAAGTAACTTTTATCTTTCAAAATTTTGAACAAACGGAAATAACTGTCTTCTGTCATCTCTTTTCTATGGAATATTACAATCAAAGATATAAGTATTATTTATCCTATATAAATATATAATCGTAATTCATTATAAAATAAACACGTGTGTCTTTCGTCGGAAAACCTCGATTTAAATACTGGCGATATTAAGTTTCCGACAGTCGATTTTTCATAATATAGTGTAAATTACGATTTATCGGTCAGTTACACATTTTCGATCACATAAGAAAAAACGATAAAAATAAAGTAATTATTATTATATCATTTTTTCTTATATGACCGAACATGTGAAATTGACCGATAATCCGTAACTCACCCTTTTTAACAAGACACAGTGCATAGTGACGGACTAACTTGTATTCTTTTACTAAAGAAAGTTACTTTGTGTGATTTAAAAAAATAATTAATAGTATTTTGGTTTAGAATTATGATCATATTCCAAAACACTGTACAAAATGTCATAACTAAATCAGAATAAAAGGTAGTTTTATTAGCTCAGTATGCACGAGTTTCATTTTCTTTTGATCTTTAACTTTCTTTGTTCATTGATTTACAATTGGAACTTCTTTGAATGAATTGAAAGTAATCAAAATCCACTATCACAACCAACAGTAAATTAGTCTCTAATTTGTACATTCATTCGTGGAAATTGAGCAGGTGTAATACTTATACAGGTGTGCAATGAAAATTAGTTTAGATAAAATTCGTGTAGAATAAAACTCGTGTAAATTTAAATTTTCGAAAATTTTAACTCACGTAATATCAAATTCGTGTAAATTTTAAATTCTTGTAAATTTTAACTAGTGTAATTCTTAACTAGAGTACATTTTAACTTTTTTTTATATAAATTAAACTCTTTTAAATATATAACTACGTGTAAAATGATATATTTACTAATTATTTAACGAGGTAATGTGAATTACCTTCACTTAATATGGCATAAAATATATATTAAATTACCTGACATTTACTATATAATATTTCATATTAATTCCCATTAATCCAAAAAATTCCTTTTCCTTCTTTTCATAATATTATTAACAGAAAGTACTTATATATTTTCAATCTATAAAATACTAATTATTTATTGTGCTTCTTTTCCCTGCAAAATAACAAACTAGAAAAGATCAACAAGCCAGTGTCTGCGAAGTGGTAAGATACACCTGAGACTGACTCTGGGCAGTGATCAGATACACCTGTGAGTTCAAATATGGGGTCACAAACGTGCTTGTGCTTGCACAAACTAGCACTGGCACTAACAATAGCACTAGCAGCACTGGTACTAGCACAAGCATTAGCACCAGCTCTAACACTAGCATTTGAAGCACTGGCACTATAGCCTTAGCACAAGCGCCAGCACAAACAACAGCACTAGCTAGAACTATCACTATAACTAGCACAAGCACTGGCAGTTGCGAGTCGGCGAGTAACCGTGAGAAAATTACAATAGGATCTTGGCAAACTGCTTGCAGTAAAGGAATAAGTTAATAACTGATACATGCAGTGATAGGAATTAACTGTTCTCGTAAAACTTTAAAGGAATAACTGCTACAGTTATAGGACATAACTGCTATAGTTATAGGACATAACTGCTACAGTTATAGGACATAACTGCTTGGGTAACTTTTTGCGTCAGTAAAAATCACATCAGCTGTCAGCTCTTACCCAATGAAAATGCGTGATCTATACTCGGACATGTTACGAATTATCGGTCAGTTTCACATCTTCGTAACTTACCCTACCAATAATAGGCATTTAGTCACATCACACGAGTGGCTGTAGTGACGTCAGAGGCCTATCTCTTAATCTGTTTCTCACATCTTTCCTCAAGATATAAAATGACAGCACAGTTGACCTTTGACCCGGTCACAAGCATTAGTCACTCTGTTCACCATCTGTTAGAGTGTGAATCACCAAAACTGTTGTAACTTCACATGTTGTACGTAATGTGTACATAATATACTTTTACAAATAATATAACACGTGGATTATATCTATAAAATATATATTACTAATGATATGACTTTATTTTAATTTAATGAAGGTATATTATCTGACATCAGTTAAGAGTAAGAAAAACTAGAAGAAACGTAATTTACTTTACATGTACCTGTATTAATCATTTCAATCCAAAAAGAATGCTGTCTTATATTAACATTTAAATATATATTCTTAATTCAAGAATATTTTCTTAATATTCTATTAGAGATTCTTTTAATTTCTTGTTTGATCTAAATTAATGGAGCTGATGTGATGCTATCCATATTTGGATATCTGTCCCTTGTATCCACCTAATTATTTTCTTATTTTATCAACCGGTATTAGTACTACTTATTAAACGGTATTACTATTTCTTTTCAACCGGTATTACCATTACTTATCAACCGGTATTACTGTTACTTATCAACCGGTATTACTGTTACTTATCAACCGGTATTACTGTTACTTATCAACCGGTATTACTGTTACTTATCAACCGGTATTACTGTTACTTATCAACCGGTATTACTGTTACTTATCAACCGGTATTACTATTACTTATCAACCGGTATTACTATTACTTATCAACCGGTATTACTATTACTTATCAACCGGTAATACTTTCATACACCTGTACTGATAATTGTCTCATGATTTTGTATACATTTTGCACACCAACATGTTTTACAGTAGAACTCCTCTATAATGAATGTAGAGTCCTGGGTAAGAGAACTACCCCGTATAGTGGACAAATTTTCTATAGTCTGCCATGAAATGGTCATTAGTTTTCTAAAACTGATGCTATTCATGGGAGACTAAATGAAATGTGTCCACTATACGGGCTAGTTCTCTTTCTCAGGACTCTACATTCATTATAGCAGAGTTCTACTGTACTCCACATTTACGTTATTGTTATCCATGTAATTAATCTAAAGAAATTTTATTTACTTCGTTTACTAGGAGTGATAGAGAGTCGCATGCGTGATATCCAATAAGTGATAGAATGTAACCAAACTGTAACTGAAAATCTGTCTGTGATACCAGCTTATTTCTCAAAATTACATTTAACTCAGAAATACTTTTTTAGAATTGTATCAGATGAACAACTTTCGTTTTCCCTTGTAAAAATTAGATAGCTGATGAAAATTTCCATAGTTTTCATAGAAAATACGCTTCAAAACATACAATTTTATTAGTTTTTTAATAAGCTATTAAAATTTCAATACGTTATTTGATTCACACTCGGCTGTTTCTTTTTTTCAATTCAGTTTAAAAAACTATTTTAAAATTTCTGTTTCTTTTTTTCAATTCAGTTTTAAAAAATTATTTTGGAATTCAGAAACTATTTTGAAATTTCTGTTTCTTTTTCAATTCATTTCTAAGTAGGCATATTCACAGAAGTTATTTGTTCCAATTCATATTTCAAGCATAGGTGTGGAAAATCAAAAATAAAGTGGATATTTTCAGATTTTATTTCCTTACAAAAATAATTCTACTGGTTTCATAATTACCACAATTTACAGTATTTATAAGAGAAACATTCATTTTGCAATCATTCCAAGTGTTAACAGTGACCAAATACACAGAGCTCTTTCTACCACCCATCTGAACGAACTAATAAGGTCAAAATTATGGAGGTAGCTACAACACAAAACTGTATGCAGAAACTAAAGTCAATTCTGGGTAATTCCTGTAAGAATCTAAAGCATTTATCAGTGGTAAATCCTGCCTACAACTGCCTGATAAGAATTACTATCTCAGCGGGTTTTACCGACTGCTTTTCCCGTGATATTCTAGTGTAGCTACTGCGAGGCAACACCGCCACCATTTCCCTTCAGAAATTCAATGAAATTTGACCATTAGGCTAAATCCGACATACAAATACATTGTTTTCAGTAGACATGCGTAGTACATTTAAATGTTAGTAGTAAAATATGCTTAACCGATTTAATGTAAGGATTAGTTCATTTGAGGAAACATAAAACCGATCTACTACCAATTAACAATCACCAGAAAGAGTGACTAGCAGCTCTTTTTGAGGATTGTACACCAATAAAATAGTTACGTCTATGTATAGTAAGTAACATCTAGAGTCCAATAAGTTCATTCAATTTTTAGGATAAATACAGAAAACACTTGCTACATTCAAATTAAACTTAGCATTTATAGTAGGTTACAATTAAAAATCCGATAATAAACTATTCACGAATTGGGTTTAACAGCGAATTAAATAGCTAAAGGATCTACTACAGCTTGCGAAGCGTATGATGTCCAATCATTTTGCTGTGAGGGCAACGCTCTATAAACTCAGGATCTTTCCATTACATAGTAAATAGTTAAATAACTACTGCATTAAATTAACTAAAACTGAAGCGAGGTTGACGAGTTCATCAATCAAATTGCTAAATCTAATATAAATAATAAAACACAAAAACAATAAGCAAACATTTGTATATACATAATAGCTCGCAATAAACAGACAGACGTACCATCTTGCATCCGTAATTACACGACGTATGTACACTCAATAACTTATAAGAAACTATAAAAACTATATAGGAACTGAAAGGTGTGTGTGGACTTGCACAAATAGGAATCAAAAATATGTAACTTGGTCTTTGCGAGACAAATTTGAATGAGATGCACTAACATTTTAGCAGCAGCTTCTTAGAGGAGCGTACCTGAATCTTTGGCGATTGCTGATTAGCTACTTCTCACGAAATAAGAGCTATGACAAATGAAAACAAGACACCGCCTTCTGCAATGTACTCAACACTAAACTCAAATTAGTAAATAAATAAGGAAACTATTCCTAATCCTACTTGAGCATTTATCATGAATCTTAACTTAATCTAGACTATTAAATGTAACAATAATTTAACTGCATTGTAAGTTGAATTCAGAATAGCGAATTAAAACACAGATTATCCAAAATCGAACTTTCCCCAATTGATTTTAAAATCAGTTAAACTTTATTTTTTTCAGATAAAATGAGGGAAAGTGACAACAGCTACCTATACAAGATATGTTTAAATTCCACACTAATATTAATAAAACAAACTTATGCTTATTAACAGAAATTATTTGGCAATATAGCAGACACGGCAGAGCTACTGCTTAGGTAGTTAAAGAGCCCTCTGGTGAGACAACACTCAACCAACATTAATATTAAATAGCTACCGCTACCTATAGCTATGTACACGATATATCGAATGCCTTTCTTAAAAAAACTTATGTACACATATTCATTTGGTCAAATCAAAATACTTTGGTTATTCAGAATTTCAGGAAGATCTACAATTTACAACCATTCATTAGGGCGTGTTTAGTTAATCTATTGAAAAATAAATTAGGTTGGGAAGGGGTTCACAGAGAGGTATGTACGTCAGTAAACCTATTGATTGAATATTTACAGATTAAGGTGTGCCTAGTAGAAAAATGTACATTAAAGGCTATGGCGTTATCATAGGAGACCACAGGAACATTTAGTGTTGGGGTGCTTTCTACAAACTGAGACGGCGGTGGAGGAGGTTTGCTGGGTTATCTGATTCAAATTAGACCTAGTCAGCCGATCGGGTGAAGGGGGAAAAGAGTTATTGTTGTTATTAGTTAGGCTGTAGGAGGTGGATTGAGGAGAGGATGGGGGAGTTTGAGGAGGTATCCGAAGGCGCTCATTGACGGGGGAACCTCCATTCTTCATTGAATCCGAAGAGGAGGTGCAGGGGGAAGATGAGGCGGTGGAAGGCTGTGTGGGGAGGGTGAGAGGCGAAGACGAGGACGAGCCATTATCAGGGTTGCAATGTCTTTGAGGTGTGGAGTTGTTGGAAGAGGCCGACGAGCCATTTTTTGATGAGGATGGAGAATTCTGCTGACACTCGTGAGGAATAGAGATAGAAGGAGAGGCCTGCACATCAATATTCCTGGAGGCTGCAGCAGGCTGCGGTGGCACTGGTCGGGACTGTGGGTTTTCTGTTGGGTGACGCTGGGGTGCCCTCGATTGCTCTTGCATTCTCCGTTCATACTCAGTCTTGTAAGCCTGATAATTGCGCTGTCCTTCTTCAAACTCCTGGGCCATGGTTGGGTTTCTGATCCAGGGATGTTGCAAGATATCTTCCAAAGAAGGTCGGTTACTTGGATTCTGACGCAGACAAGCTCTGATGAGAGACTGAACGCATGGAGAGATTGGGAATTTATCGTTAAAACTGAGACGGTTACTGAGGATAGACTCGTCAGATTCGAAAGGAATATCTCCATGAACCATGTCATAGAGCAGGACCCCAAGGGACCAGACGGCGGCAGGAACAGCGTGGTAAGATCCAGAAGTGATCCATTCAGGGGGAGCGTATACTCTGGTGCCGTCGAAGTCGATATAGGCCCGGTTATCCCTGTGAGTCATAGCTCCTGATCCGAAGTCAATGAGCTTCAACACTTTGTTGCCTGTCTCGTCGGTCGTGACGAGGATATTCTCGTCTTTGATATCTCTATGCACCACACCGGCATCATAACAATCTTTAACGATTCTGACGAGTTGCTCAAACAAAGGACGACACTCTACCTCGGGAAGAATCTTCTGCTCTGTGATGAAGTCGAATAAGTCCTGGCAAGGTTCGGGACGCTCAAAAATAAGGAGGTAGGAATCTTCTTTCTCAATCCAGTCAAGGAGCTGTACCACATTTGGTACATCTGCCAATTTGAGGAGGAGGGCGATTTCTCGTGGAACTCTGATTTTGTTAACCTGAAAAGAAAAAGAAAGAGACTGTTAGATAGCAGCAAAGTCATGCGCAAAATCGTGATAAGTTACAATACCTAGAGCTGACATTATATTATCTATAACAATTTCGGTCAGTTGTTCGTTCGCTCCAAGCAGTTCCGGTTGAGTCGCAATCAAGCAAATACTATTATCAGATGGAAGGTCGCGATGCGGAGCATTCACCGTTACGCCACGATGTTACTGCGCATATATACATTCTTATATATTTGAGCTGTATTGGAGAAAAACATGTTCTATCCATACACATTTAAACCTAATCAAAGGGCGCTTTGAACAAAATGAACTAATGACTGCAATATATCGTTAGATTACTCTTACACATTTCTTGATGGACGGTATGCGTGGAATGTTCCAGATAGAGCACAAGTTTCTATACGTATTAAAGTCCGAGTGCGTGACTTACTAAAGTAACGTACATAGAGATTGCAACGCTCTTAGAAACGTACACACGCAATACCAGTGCATTGATTACGTTCATGTAGCACGCAGATACAACCAAAAGAACGTAAGTGAGAATAGTGAACTTGTAGTCAAATGTTGAACTATTCATGTGAGTTGGTAACTAGTTACATGAGGCTGCAGTATAGAATATATTAGACTATTAAGATGTATCTACACACTCTAACCGCATACACACCGTGTGTACACTCATCCTACATTCCTCTGCTAACAGCTCTAGGAATGCACTAGCGGTTAGTACACCGTATGCTCTAAATAGTTCTCTCGGACGCTTAGCGGACAGACACACTGTAGGTACTACCACTGATGCTGGCTGGCTGCACCCATTGATTCAAAGTGTTGTTAGGTAGCATTAGCATCAATTACTAGCCTCAGAGCCGATCTAACTGACCAAAGGACAGCATCGCACATAGAACAGATGGTGCTAATGGGATTAGAGTGCCAGTGCGCACACACAGATGGCGCTTATGCGCACAAACTCATCACCAGGTGACAATAGTCTTCTCAATTATCACTATCTGAAGAAATAATAGAGGACTGTTTAACCATAGAATAGTCATTTAATGAGCATACAATGGTGCTTTAGCTTCACTTGAATGGTATGCAAGTGCTTATAGGTAACATATGTGAGAGAGGAATGAACGCAATAAGCTTCACTCTTCAGAATATAACACGCATTCAAGATCCTAATCTCATGAGTAAAAAAGTTTCTACTGGAGAGCAAAAGAAATTCTTCCTCTGAAGTCAATTCAAATCTCCTTTGTATACACCAAAAAAAAGATAAGAAAGCTGGTGGAGAGTGCTGCAGCACAGCAATAGCCGCTCACTGCGCAGTCAGGGCAAGAGAGCGCGCGCGAAAGTACGCATTGCAACAGAGCAAACCAGACAGCAAAGTATGTGGAGTGCCTGCGGGTAGGTTGATAACCAACGTGTGCCACGTATACATAGTAGAGTCAGTGTGTGACATTCCAAAAGAATCCGGTTTGTTGTGTATGTACTCACTCATACCTAGTTGCTATTGTGAGAAAATACCTCGGATGGAAATGACCGACCGCTCCAGCCAGTATTCTAGCAGCCGATTTAATATTTCATCTTGAAATGTCAACTGCAGGCACTGATGCTCGTGTGTGTGCAGAGGAGCATGCATTCCGAGGAAGTCGCAAAAAGAGTTAAGGTCATCGCAATATAGAACTAGCATTAGTACGCAGAAGCAACTTCCTAATTCTATTGCACCAGAATTATTGTTTCTTCTAGTGCTCAGAATAAGCGGGCCAGATGAAGGCTGAGATGCATTAGAGAGAGGCCGTTACAACATTATATTTGGAGTCGTTTAGTCGAGAGACAAGGCTGTCTGCATACCTACAGCTGACCTGCAAGAGATTTATGGCAGACTGAATTTATGTGCGTCACTTTTACGATGACGGCTTCACTAACCTCATTTCACAGACCATACAAAATTCACAAGATTAACAAATAATACTTTAGATAAAAAGTCTTCAGCAATGACTATATTTAAAACGCATACTATGTATGTCAGTTATTTGCTAAATCTAGCTACCTATGATAGCTAGCTCACATAAAACAGATGTGTGCAGCTTAAATTTACAAACGTCCAACATTGAAAAGAGTAGAGATAAACCAAACAACTAACAGAGAGCAAGCGAGTATCTGGGTGGTAGCTGTGTTGCTATGAGCTTTCAAATCAGGACTACAGACATCCTGCACCAGCTAAATTCAACTTCATGCAGTTATCTTATAGCTGTCTAGATGCTAACATACCGCCTTCTAATATATTCACACGGAAGTAGAGGAAAAATAAATTATATTGAGAATTTATAAGAGGATATAAATGTCAATAAATATATATCCATCTATGTTTGTACTATTAAATATCTTTCATTGAAAGAGAAAATAGCAGAAACGAATATTATAAACTATAAGACCCGTTATTAGTTTTTTTTAAAGCCGCCGCCGCCGAGTGTGCATTTTTGCGATCACGAAGGCGTGAGAGAAAGACTACATGATTGGTACCTAACAATTCAGCCAGTCTGTGCAGCTCGTCTAGTGTCTACACGGTTACCGTCGGAACCTTTGAGAAAGAAATGCGGCGGCGGCAGACAGCGATGGGAATGCGCCGCAACATCTACAGCCTTTTTTTAATAGATCGCTAATCTATGACATGATCTCGCAAAGCTAACCTCAATACTTTTTCCCGCCTGCCTAATCATGATCTAGTAATTCTAGCCCTTATGTCTACTAGCTACTTGAAGTGAATATCACAAACTATGTCAGCTATTCAAGGAGTGGAGTCAACTCACTAGGCAACAATCATACCTAATTGAATAAAGAATTATGAAGCACTTGCTAGAATGTAGGTACTTACCACATCAAATCTGTGAATGCGATTCTTTGCGACTTGTTTCACGGCAACAGGCATTAAATCTGTGACTCTCCATCCACGGTAAACTGTTCCGAATCCTCCTTTTCCCAGCACTGTTCCCACTCTGTAGGACATTTCAGCTCTAGGTAAACCAGGAATAGGCACTGCAAAGGAAGAAACAACAGAAATTAGTTAAGAATATTACAAGGTTAAAATAAGTGAGCGAAGTTTTAAGTGAGGAACACTGATATTGGATACAAGTTTTGATTAACCATGAAATTTTTTAAATGCAAGTTTTTGGCAGAAAATGAAATGTAAATGAGATGGGTATCTAATTATATATTTGCTAATGTAAATAAAATAAATACCATTTAATGTACAGCGGTCTGCAAAGTAGTCATACTCGAAAGTCATGTTTGACACGCCATCTTTACTACAGATGTAATTAATTTCAGTACTAGAACATGTAATTAATTCATCCATATCGAGACTCTTTACGCCACGAAATTCAAGCTCTAGTCCAACTCCTGTAAAGTGAACTTTCTTTCTTTTCACAAGGCAATGATCGGTCATTACTCGAAGACTGGAGTAATATCGCGGCACACGCTTATCAACGAGATGACGAAATTTTTCTGATTTATAAGCTCTGTTTTCTTCAGCGTCACTGCTACTATCCGAGCAAGAAGTTTGAGCTCTCGAATTATGCCCAAAACAGCTATCACGCTCAAGCAGACTGTGATGATCAGAAACAATTTCCATTTCGAAGAGCACTACCTATTAGGTACGAACACCAATACGGACGTAAACGAACTGGGGCTGCACTAAAAGAAGCGTTAAATCACAGACCTAATGCGTTCTTTCCAGATGATTTCAAGATTGTGTTTCGTTTTAACTTGACTATTGTGGACAATTAGATGCTATCACTGACAAATATTAGGGCACACAAAACTATTTAGATAAGACACAGCTACAACTGTCGGCTCCTAAGAAGCTCAAATGACTAATGATAGTGTTCACACTGTAGGGACGGCTAAATAATTAGTAAACATATGGTAACATTTGGTAACTACCTACCCGCCTATCGAATGACTGACCAATAGGCTGTGAGTATGTACCCGCCTGCATTCTAATACCAGTAGGCCTAATTTTGAAACTGCGTATGAGTGATATCCGCCTGGTAACAGACCGTTTGACGGCGTATAATTACTCTTGGAGAAATACCAGCCACTTTCTTAGGAATGATTCACGGGCAGTTGGTGATGTATGGCCGGTGGGAACTTTACTGAAAAATGAGCCCACAAAGTCTACACACATGGAGATAAGCTAACAGTTCATAACAAGGGCCTTCCCGAGAAATACAAACTGTTGTAGGATAATTATCACTATGCGATATCAGTTGTGGGAAAAGTGAAGAACTAAATAACTAAATCATATGCATTTAGTCAGACTACATGACCTAAAATATTGTCGCGTTGATTGGTTATCTAATCTAGTATTGAAAACTGTCAATCATTGAGTTAAGGCAATTATTCACTTAAAAGATAACACACTATCTTTTCAGATAAGAGTTTGTTCATTCATAAGTCACACGGCGTTGTAAATATTAAATAGTGCGGGCATCAGAGTATAGTATGTGCCACCTGCACTAACATTATCCAATGAGCATATAGACACTAAATTGTCACATAGAGAGAAGAAGAATGCATCAATTCGATGTCAGGGCTCATATCCTGCTATTGCCGCTCATACAACTGTGAGAACATTACACTCTCCATTCATTCAGTGGCAGAGCAAATAGACAGCTTTGAATCACTACAGTGCTTTCCAACAGTTAACCGTACTCATCAATTAACCAAGTGTGACATCTAATCTACTCACAAGGAACATCAGTTCTTCATTCTACTCATTTCGTAGACTTCGCCTGTACAATGGCTCAAAGAAAACTAATTTTTCGAACAATAGAAGGTACGGATGAAGTCCCGCCAAAAATCTTCTCAGAACCGTTTTTGAGTCTCATAGCAACACACCGTCACGTGGTTTCAAGAGAAAGCGCCCACTTGATAAATGCGCTCTCGAGATGATTTAGGCCTATCCTATATCTACAATGACAAGATAGTCGTGAGAAGAACTTTCAATGCAGGACTACACATTGCTTAAAAGCTTCTCGATGAAAGTCCGTTAAGTGTATTTGTGGAAGAGATACACAGTAGCCATTAATACACCGCTGTTGTTACTAGCTACAATTGAAATACAAAACCTATAGAATAAGGCGGCATCATGTGACTGTACAGCAGCCAGCCATCAGATAATATTTGGCGCCGTACATGTATGTATTTACTTCTAAACTGAGGCAATAGGCACACCACCAAACATGGAGATGCGCTGCCGTAGACTTCGGAACTTTATCTCCATGGCTGTCATGAATGTATTTCACTGGATTAAAATCTATTCAATATTTCACCATTTGAACAAATGATGAAGCTCAATAAAATAATCATAACTGATACAAAAAGAATGAAGCGAAATGTGTGTCTAGATAAGTCGATAGCTTACGTGAGAGGGATTTGAGCGAGAGTTTACTACGAGTGCTCTCTTCGCTCTCCCCTCACCAGACTGCTGCTCTCTACCCTCACATCACCCCCAGACTCATCCCCTCGAAAAATAGCTTCAGACACACACCACAACATACCTTTAATATTCATCATGATAATAAGTTTCTGCTTGCCTCAGCCATGCCATAAATAAGTCCGTTATCCCAAAGGAGAGGGTAAGAGGCGCATAATTACCTTCACTGGCCTCCTCCCTCTATCTTCTTATTATTTACTTTGTTATTAAATCAATCTGTGCACCGCATCGACCCAAAAGAAACCCACATGTGCCTGGCGACATAGCGGCTACGATTAGCATGATTCTCTGCTTGAATGCGCCAAAATGAGTCTGATAAACACTGAATTATGACGATTGCGTGCTTCTAGGCTGCCATTTGATCTCAGTCCGTCAATATTAATATTATGCAGTGGCTCTGTGTTTCAATCTAGTGATATTGGACTGGTTCAAGCATATCATTGCATAGTCTGCCCGTACTAACATTATACTGTTCTCTTCCATGTCATCAAAATTAGTTTCAATTGAGTTTAGGCAGAGGGTACATATCAATAGTTTGGGTGATTTTAAAGAGGTGCACGGCTTAAATGGCGACTCAATGCGGGATCTTTTAGATGCTAGGAGTCAAAGTCCTATCGGTTATCTATGGTACTCTCAGGACTAGCCTATCTATGGCAAACAACCATTGATAGTTTGTACTACTTCTATATCTGTGTATTAACTGCAATAACTTAGATACTTACTGTGATAAGGAACAAACAAACAAGTGAGACTGAGCTTGCAGGCCATTGCTTTGAGATGGTCTACATAGGTACGCAGTATTATTGTATTATACGTGGGACTTTGTAGGTAAGTCACGTCGTCTGTTGCCAAGCCATTTAGGTAGGCAGAGGGAGGGAGGGGAGAGATGAGAGGGGGTGAAGGAGTGCTGGCGGAAGATTAATGTGAGTGAGAGTTAGGCCTAAGTTGGGTAGGAGCTGAGAGCGTATAGTACTCCTGTAAGTGGGAAAAGAGCGCGCATGATGCAATATCAACAATCTGATCGTATTGTTCTTAAGCAATTGGAATACGTCATTGTTTTCAGCAGATCATGAAGGTAATATAACAATGAAGAGATAAAATGCGCAAGAAATCAGCCGGATCTTACAGATCAACAATTGAAATTTATTCGGCATTGTTTGTTTTACGCACTAGAGAAAAACGGAGGAATTGTTCTGACAAACTGGATCTGAAGCTGCCATCTGATATCTTTTGATAGGGCAATGGTAGGAAGAGTGTACATATCAGATGGGAAAGAACGTAACTAAGCTAAAAAAAATCTTAATGACGAGATACATTAGAACATCATTGTGATCATGAAAGACAATCCACTCAGACTTAGAGTCATTAAAGGCACTCATCAAGTTGTCAATAGAACCTCATAAGGATGTCACTAGCGTCATTAACCAAACTGCTCTCATTTCGCTCATATGATGCCTGAAGCAGCCATAGCTGCGCTCATTAAAATTATGCTCTTAAAAACATATTATTTAGCTACTAAATGACAGGGAAGGCCTAAAACCCATCCATTTGAAACATTAAATACTTTGACTGATATCAGTTTAATTTAACACCTAAGTGGTGAGTGATGTCAATGCTGGGCCAATTAACATAAAGTACTCGTGATCACATGACTTGTGACAGCAAGCAAAGAGAATTTGTGTCAGACAGACTTCTCGTGATCACAGTTACTAGGATTTGGATTAGGCATTGACGCAATGGAACAGCTGTTGCGTAGAACACACTCTAGGACTGCGATAGGCCTAATAAACTGGTGAGTCACTATGAGGGTACATATACGCTACTCAGACAACATCTACTGCGTAGTTAGAGGATCTCATGTCACAGTAGATGATAATAACTTCTAGGTACTTCCATCTTAACACTGTTAGGAGTACAGTATCTATCCAGATAAAAAGTTATGGTGGGCCATAGAAAATCATGTGGGGATCTCCTCCCTAATCTCAAGACTTCAATCTAAATATTAATCAGTCTCTTTCATTTTAGGGGTGGATGTGATTTGGGTGCACAGTGGATGCCCATTGCCTACGCACGCCCATGCAGGCCCACATCCCAACAGTCAAAGGGTGGAGTTCTGACTCATTTGCCCCTATAAGGACTCAATAGAAACACATGTCTGAGGGAGTAACTAAAGTCCTTAAAAGGTGCAGAATCGCACCCAAGTCATTTGGTTGAACAGAGCCTTCCTCTGGAAGATGTGGCCATTTATATAGCAGTCGATTGGCAACACTAAGCAGCGACACCCTAAGTTAGCTACTTACTATGGGTAAGTTACGAATTATCGGTCACTTCCCCACCTTCGGTCCTATAAGATTTAATTTAAATAATTACTATATTTTAATGAGTATCCATGATACATGCAGGTATCATGGATATAAATTAGAATAAAACTATCATTGTTATATTGTTTTTTCTTATATGACCGAAAATATAGAAATGTCCGATAATTGGTAACTTACCCTACAAGTTATGAATGCGACCATACAAACTATCAATACCAACATTAAAAAGCTTTGCATCAACACTAATATTTCTTTAACTGATATGACGTATTGGTAACAAACATACGGTTTAACGAATTTGAATGTAAACCATTTAAAAAGCTATTAATATCTTGATGAGGACATTATAATTGAGTTAGCACAGTGCTGTTCATAATTAATGGGAAATGTATTGAAGTGGAGGAAAATTAATGAGGAAGAATATACATTTGGTATATGAAATAATGAAGATAATATCGTATATGAATATAAAACAATATTATTATTTCCATCATTAGGATACTTTGATGAAAATACATATTTGCTAGTTATATATTTGAAATATAATTATTGATAACAATAATTACATTCAAACATATATTTGTATATTTAATAATAACAACATATATATTATTCAATAACATCATTATATTATAAAATAGTATCACATTGAAGTAATTAATAATGATATTATTTCTATTAGTTTGCATATATTCATCCTTTATATACTATGCGACAAAAAGAGTTTATAATTATTTAACGGAATGGATTAGAAAGGAGTTGTGCGCTGTCATTTATTGCGTCGTAGTTACTTTACGTACGCATCAGTCGTCCTTAGCCTAAATTCTTGCGTACACTCGTGGCTAAAATGGAGAACATGGATGTGAATGAATGTGCATATAGAAATGAAATAGGTTACCTACCATCAATTATAATTATAATAATAAGTTATGAATTATCGGTCAGTTTCACATCTTCGGTCATATAATAAAAAACAATGTAATAATAATGATAAAAATAACAATACAAATAGGTATTATTGTTTTTTCTTATATACCGAAAATGTAAAACTGACCGATAATTCGTAAATTACTCTAGGTACATCTAACATAAAATTACGAATGAGGGTTAATGATTGAAAATTAGTCTGATAAATTTATCAAAAATATATACATTTATAATGGTGCGTTTGTTATTTTATGAAAGGAATTATTATTTGTATAGTATTCGAGATAAGGCAATCGATAGAGTGAGAGTTAGAAGGTAGTACTCGCTTCCGTCGCTATGGGAAGCAGCGTCGCGCCAAAACCTGACATGGCGCAATGTTCTGAAAAGCCCTTCGCTAACTCTGAAATAAAAATTAGCAGATATTATTAATTGTGTGATTGAATACTTACATTTTCTGCCATTTCTTCCATGTCCACCACCAGCTCCGCCAGGCGCATTTTTTTGCCTACGTTGTTGCGAAATGAACATATTTTGATGCGCAGGCACCGAATTTAACTGAGGACCCATGTTCTGCACCATTGATAGAGTTTGCGTAGACGCACTCAAAGCCACTTTTGCGTAGTTTATAGTTCACACATTAACAAAATATCTCAAGTTGTATAGTCACTGAGCAGCTCGACCCAATGAAAGGTTGCAAGGGAGAGAGAGCGGCGCACGTCACGTCCCAGACAATCAAATAACTGAACTGACACCAGATCTTAAGCAAGGGTGTACAAGATAAATCACTCCGCACTATACAAGCATTCTACTGATATTACACATTATCGTATAGAACTTTCATTCTACCAAACATCATTTTCAAATAATCACTGAAGTCATAACTGAATATGTTTAATTGATGATATTCTCCCCCAAATATTAAGTTAAAGCAGTGTTAGTTAAAAGAATGGGTGCAGACAGGCGAACTAGATCCCACAGCGCCATGTTATTGTGGAGCTAATGTGCGGAGCTTGTGACGTCACGCACAAGAATTCAATACATTCTAAGAGCGTTACCAACTCTTTTTATTTACAATTTTATCATTCAAAGAGGCTAGTTTTATTATCTAAAGCCTAGTGTTATACAATCGAAATGAATTTTGTATTTGTTTTCATAGTTTCTAGGTGGAATTTATCCACATACGATCGTTATTTTAGCAGCATATGGCATTTCCTGTAATGTTGATGGCAATGTTTTGCTCGTTCAACCAATGGTTGTTGAACTCCACAAAGGCGTTCCACCAATGAGAGTGCGGTGGTAGTGTCTGGTGTCTGGCCTCCTCTCTCTCTCCCCTGTACTATAAGGGTGGGTGAGGGAAATGCTGAAAACACAAGCTCCCGCCAAAACTACTCACGGTATATTCTCAGAGTGTCTTCCCACCGCACATTAATTAATCAGTTTTAGTTTCTTGGTAGAGACACAATAACAGCCCAGGCTTTTGGGAGATGCTTTGCTCCTATTCAAGCCTTTTCCCATAAATTGCCAAATGTTTTACTCACTTAATACGATGGTTTGGCGCGCAAAACAGTGCTAGCGTGGTAAGAGAGTTAGGTCGTTACTCTCCAGTTAATGGCATGTAGCATTCATAATAACGAGCAACCTGTATGTGTGTGTAGTAATGGACTTTTAAATTATTTATCAGATGTAATGTGCGAATTTTATGCTTGGTTTGATTACAATGAAATATGATGTTGTAGTTTTTTAAGTCTTGTGCGTTTACATGTAATTGTTATTGTAATGGTGGTAAGGTCGTGGTTATTGGCGCGCTTTTCGAGCACTGGAATACATGACAATGCTGTGGAATGTGAATATTAATACCTACCTGCTAGGTAAACCATTGAATTGCTTTGCATTGAGGGTGATCGGAAGGTATATTGAACACTCTGTACAATTAATTGTAACAGTTGTAAATATATGTTGTCTTCAATTAAAGTATAATATAATTGTAAATTTATTTATTTTAATTAATATTCAGTAAATAATTTTCATTTTATTGATATTATCTTCTAAGATAATAGTAAACAATTATCCAATTCAATTTCAAGTGATTAGATAAATTCAAATACTACCTAGATTATAAAATCTGGTGGAGGCATTGTATTTATGAACTGCTGTTGATAGTTTTTTTGTTTTCTTTTTCTGTGTCGGATGATTGTAGCCATGACACATTAATCTCTAGCTCACTAATTTCTCTTCCATGTCTCGTATCTCGTGGGCTGGAGGAAGCAGCCTCTGTTATTTAGGCATCTCTAACTTTTGACACAAGTTTGGGTTAATCTTATCTGGGCCTCACTCTACGGGGTCGATACACACTCTTTCGACTATTCTCTTTCTTTGCTAGATTGACTTTAAACTTTTGAACTGATGCGCTTTTAATTGACTCAGGATAATAAATAGTTAAATTAAAACTTTGAGATGTTCTTATAGCTTTATTCATATTGGTAGAACAAGAAAAAGAATGAAAACAGTATCTAGGTATAGTTAGAACCATTCAATTACGTTACGATATATTTTAATAATAATAAATTTATAGATATATAGATAGGCATGAGAATAATACGAATGTAATTTATGTTATTGTTAAATAAAGCGTCATGGAAGTACTGTTAAATTATTCCGGTTTTGTTTTGTTACCCTATTGCAGTGACCTCTGGGTTGCATCTCTTAACAGCCACATGCGCTTCGAAGATATCTCACGCAGTCGTGGGAAAAAGATGCTCCAATGGCTGTCTGCTCTCACGGTGGAGATGGCTTTTTTGGAGATGGCCCCAGCCAGTCTGGCGCAGGCTGGCTTGGGAAGTGGCTGAGGAGAGAGGCTGGCGCACACTGGACTGGGAAGTGGCTGGCGCAGTCTGGCTGAAGTGGCTGGCGCGGACTGGCTGAAGTGGCTGGCGCAGACTGGCTGACGCAAATTGGTAACTGAAATAGCTGACGCAGACTGACTTTTGTGACCTAAAGGTCCCCTCCGTACCTTTTTTTATTGTTTTAGTTTTAATCAATAAGGTTATATAGTTTCTTATTATTTTCTGCCAAAGTCATGAAATATGATAGCATAATTTTTAATCATTTTTATAATTAAAACTCAACCAAACTTATTTTACTTCCGACTTTCTAATTTTCAGTCTGAAGAAAAAGAATGTACACCGTTTGTTTTGGATGTCTACAAAGTAAGCAAAATTAATGAAATATTACTGTTAAGATATTAAAAAAAGGAAAACTTATTATAGAAAGGTTTATATACTTCAAGAAATAATCTAAATCTTAAATAAAGCCCGAAAATGAATTGTTTGTTTATATAATTGAAATTTGAAATCAAAACAAAGAGTGTACAATCTTTTTCTGCAGCGTCAGATTAGTGTTTCGTACAATTGTTGCACACAGATTATTAAAAACTTTAAAAGTGTACAAAAAATATTTACTGAACCGAATTGTAAACAGTTTGCAAAATAACGATCGTAGACCTTAGTTCTAAAATATTATGAAATAAACTAATTTTTACCGGAGCCTGGATAGGAATTAATTAGTGACATGACTGAAAGACTATAAAAGTGACTGAATGTCTAATTCATGGAGTCTTAGTAAAATTTTAGGATGAGTCAAATTGACTCATATTTTTTTTCAGTGTAGTAACTGCTGTAGCTTTAGAATTGTAATACATATTGCCACATACTGCTCACTAGTAAATAACTTCACCGACTCCACACCTGCCTGTCAATCACTCTGTTTCACTATCCGTACTTTTAACACACTTTACTCTAATTAATGCTATTCGTACATTTTATACTAGCCGATGTGAAGTACATACCAGCTGCTATGTACTTTCAATTAAAATAATAATAAGTACACTACAAAAAGTCGTTATCCAGTATTTAAGTTTTTCAATATTTTGAAAAAGCCGTTACCTTTCGTTTTCAAGTACGTTTGAAGGTAGTCGTTTAAAGTGGCTCTATTGCAGTGTACCTGCAAGTACTTAAGTGTCCCAAATCTTGAGAAGGTGTCACGCATTCACAGTCGAGTCTTTTATGCATTTCAATGGGGCCTAAGAGTCTCCAGTGCTAGTCTGCATACCGAGTGACTCCTTCTTTGAGTGTTGCCACTGATACGCTTTATCGTGGTGGGACATAGGGAACCTTACGAATTATCGGTCTGTTCCACATTTTCGGTCATTTAAGAAATAAACGATATAATGATTATTATTTAATTCTAATTGGTGTTCATGATACCAGCAGGTATAATAGATACCAATTTAAATAATTATTATACATCGTTTTTTCTTATATGACCGAAGATATGGGACTTACCGATAATTAGTCACTTACACTATAGGATGTTTTCTAAATTATTACCTATATCTTAGCGTAATTATTATCTATATCTCAACTATATCTCAGCGTAATTAAGTTATCGTCCCATGTAGAAATAGGGGTATAAAAAATGTTCTTCTTAAATAAATGTGATAACTATAAATTAACAATTTAGTATATTATCTAAAATTCTATTCACTGATAATTTTTCCATCTAAAGTTGAATGCTCAAAGTTTTTATGCAACAATATCCATTATCTATTTAAAATCTATTAAATATAAATTGTACTCTGTATTCCTTGAGGAATCCAGCGTAATAGATGATTCAAATGATACTCTATATTAGCCATTAAAACTGTTCTAACTATTATAAATATCAATTAGAAGTCACTTCCGTTTTCTGACTTGGATTTATTGCTTTATTATAAGTTACATTCGAGCGGTTCTAATGAATCAATCTGAACATCGTAATGTAATTTAACTTAATCCCCGCAAGTCGCACACATAAACTTAACAATTCATTGTTCCACTTTTTTTAAGAAAAGTATTTTTAGAATTAAGCATATTTAAACCATTAATGTAAGGTATTTAGTAATGGTATTTCAAATCATTTAATATTATATATGTGATTGAAATAGTAATTAGTACAAGAATGATATCGGAGCTCATTATTATATTTACCTGTCAGTTTAACCGTTAACGAAAGAATCACTGTGGATATTTTTTTTTCATGTCTTTTGTGGTGTACTGCCCCCTGGAAAGTCTCACACAGTGTGAATGTAAGAAAACCTTTTCACTAACTGACCAGAAAGTTGAAAAGTGTACTAATGTAATTAGTTGTAGGCCACTATTAACTAGCTAGCTTAGTGAGACTAGGCAGTCAGTACCTAGCAAATACCTAACGTACCCAGAAAATACCTAACACCTAATTAGTAACGGTTTGCCTCTTGGAGCGTATTTAGGGATGACTATTTGAGTGTTAGATTAACAACATTGTAATTATACAGAACATCTGGAAAACTGATATGAAAAATGTTAAATTGTTAGTTAGAAATTAAGATATTAAAGAAGAGTTAATGTATTTTTTATCATTTTCCATTTTAATGTATTTTAAATTAAAAAACTGATTACACTTCTATTAAAATAATTTAGTAACAAGAATTATCGTAGAAATATTTCTCACGATACTTCAAACCAACTTATATAACTCATAGTTAAGTTTTTCATGTGATTAAACATAATTTCCATCTACAAAGTTGACTCATTTATAAACATCGGCTGAAATGTTTGAAGTTAGTTGATGACATCATTATGTATTTGCACGACAATACAAACTACTATTTTAGGACTAATAACTGTATAGGGTATTTTAAGACTAATAACTGTATAGGCTATTTTAAGACTAATAACTGTATAGACTATTTTAAGACTAATAACTGTATAGACTATTTTAAGACTAATAACTGTATAGGCTATTTTAAGACTAATGACTGTATTGACTATTTTAAGACTAATAACTGTATAGACTATTTTAAGACTAATAACTGTATAGACTATTTTAAGACTAATAACTGTATAGACTATTTTAAGACTAATAACTGTATAGACTATTTTAAGACTAATAACTGTATAGACTATTTAAAGACTAATAACTGTATGGAGTCCTTTGGAAAAGGCGGCAAAGTGCCTCACAGTTTTGTGCCTCAAATAGTAAGGAAATGGCTCACAAAGAGGCAGGTATACAGTAGCCTCAACTTGAAGCTCCCTTTTTTTCTTCTACACCGATTCTTCTAACCGTCAAGAAGAGATTTCGATATTACACAATAGGTTCTAACAGAACAGTAGAAACGTTATGTAATATCACACTCTATAGACATGAGAAAAACATAGTCTGCTGCATATGTCTCGAAACATAAACCTCTTATCTAGGGTGTTTCATTACAAAACATCTGATGAATTTTATGCGTAGAACTCGAAAAAGAACATTCATTTCGTATTTTTATTCTTATTCTAACTTTACTTCTATAGTTATATAGTTATATTATGATTAATAAAGTCATTCTGAAAATTTATACGTATATTTAACCAAAAGAATATACATATGTTATACATATATATTTCAAGTAATGACTTTTCCATTTTAAACCTCCATTTAACTCGAATGAAATTAGATAAATAAAACAATGTCGGTCATATGCAACCATCTACGTAATTCATAGATAGCATTAAATTTTTAAACCATAAATAATTAAGCATGCTGTTGATAAAATTCCTTTAAAATATGGTATCCTATTCATATACGTATAAATCCCTACCTTTTTTTAATAGATGGGACACATTATGCATATAACATATGCTCTTCTCACTCTTGCTTTCGTTTGGCACTTGCATTGCTTATTATAGTTATCTTGAGTGATGATTTCAATATACACATGTTGGTATATATGAACGTGAAAGTGGGCACACATGTTCTTTGCACCTGTTGGCTATGTTCAGCAGCTGTGCCTATATCGCATACATACATGCTAGTGAGAGTATGGACAACAAGATAGATGAACTTACATCTCATGTGTGATATATGTGTATAGAAAATGTCTATAAAATATATATTAAATAAATATAGAAAATATTTTTTAGGTGTAGTAATAAAGATATGAAAGGCAGGTCAATTTCCTTTTGTTTATTTATGCAATATAAATACATATCAATATATTATATAAATATATATTGTATTGTGCAGTAGAGTAGCTATATGGGCTTATTGCGGATTGGTATACGGAACTGTGGATATACCGAATGGTAAATAATATATTTATTTTAAAAGCTATTTTCCTTCTTACAATCCAAATACATGTGTAGTATATACTATATATATAAGTAGTATACACTCGCACACACAAAATATACATAGAGCACAACACCTGCTTCTACCTGACGTCACTATAAAATAAGTAGGTCACTATGACATTATAATAATGTATATATGACATTAAAAATGAACGCACTTATGGTTGATATATACCTGAATTATTTTCAAAAATGTTGAATGACATTACATAATATTCTATAGAAAATTTGATCTATACACTAATATTAAATACAGTTGAATTATCTATAGGTTTTTTCGTTTTATATCGCAGTATGCAGCATACAAAGTGGTTCGGAGAAAAGCAAGTGAATATAGACATTAAACATAAGCAGCTGTAGCACTGTACTATGCAGTCTGTTTTTCCCAGGTGCAACCATCTGGTGTAGGTGAAACTTACCTTTGGTGATAGTTGAATAATTTGATAGGAGTGTCCCTATATGCATACATAATGTTCTGTTGATGCTATAATTACTAGCCCTAAATAAGGTGTTAGATTAACGCCATTTGTTTTGAAGATTAACGTGAATGATCTAAGATTGATTTGAGGATTAGTGATCGATCGATCAGAGGGCGGAGAGGTCTAATAGTTTAAAACATTTGTACTCAATGATCTATAATAGTGTTAGACCTTGGTTAGTTACTTCAGACGTTACTTACGTGGTTAAATGATTTCATTACTCTATGTCACTCAGAGTTGCAGATTACGAAATGAACAAGAACAAATTTCAAATTAGTAATATAAAATAAAATCAGTCCTAATTTTAATATACTGATAAATGTTGCACGAAAGTAAGTAGCATAACCAGATAAAAGAAAATGTTCAAATAAAAAATAGTTTCTTCGTTACCCTATAGTAAATATTTAAATTATGGTAATTTAACCACAGTTTAAGAACACTGATCTATAAATAAATCTATAATAGTTTGTACTTTTAAAAGAATCGCTGAGATGATTTTAACTTCAAAACCCATAATTTTCCAATTTCCTATTATTTATATCTTACAAATTTGTATCATAGACCAATTTTAAGATATCTCGTAGCAATACAATCGCTAAAATGATTCTTTTTGAAAATCTGATATTAGTAAAGAATGTAATTTTCATCACAGATACACTCTTTAACGACTGCACAATAATATAATTATAAAATGTCTTGCCATATCTGTCAACACTGTATTTGTGTACATGGTAGTTCAATAAACATTTCATCATCTTAGACAGGCTTATCAGTTCAAGGAATTGTGTTCCTGTTTGGAATACTGTTAACAGAACGCAGAACACTTGTTATCGCATCACCGGCTAAATGGTTCTCGGAAAAGTGATATCTAGATAAGATAAGAGACACTTATCTTTTGCATTTAGAGAGAGATATTCATGTAACTGTTGTTAACTACGAAATACAAAAATAGAGCAATGTAGTACTAGCTCTTTACTCCGTTGACAACGGTATATATAGGGAGAGAAAATAGTATCAAATGGACTAGAAAATAAAAAAAATATTGAATGCATCTCTTTTTAACTAATGACAGATGAAATTAATAAAAAAATAAAAAAAATTAATATGGTGAATAATATGCCTATAATTAAATTTTTTGAATATTTATTCAGATCATTTTATTTAATATCATTACCTTCGCAATCTTGCAGAAGGTTATATTATACCCGGCCTTTATATATATATTTATTTATTTATTTATCATCTTGTTATTCGCATAACTGAAAAAGTATTCAACCAAATTGACTGAAATTTGTTGAAGCGATTGTTCTAAGTCCAGTAACCTGCTGGTAGAATTTTGGGAGCGCCCCAGTCAAAAGTCAAGGTCATGGTTATTTTTTAACTCAAAAATTATTGAACCATATTGCATGAAACTTGGTGGGACGATTGGTCAATTACAGAAATCATTTTGTTAGATTTTGGGAGCAATCGGGTCAAAGGTCAAAGATCAAGGTCAAGGGCATTTATTACTCAATATATATTCAACCAAATTGTCTGAAATTTTATAAGACGATTGGTCTATGTCCAGGAACCATCTGGTAGAATTTTGGGATCGATCCGGTCAAAGGTCAAGGTCATTTATAACTTAATAACTCAAAAAATATTGAACCATATTGTATGGAATTTGGTGGGCCGATTGGTCACTATCCAGTTACCAGTTTACTAGATTTTGGGAGAGAATGGGTCAAAGCGGAGGCGAAGGTATGCGCTCTACCGAGTGCACGTAATCTAGTTTTCTGATATTTTGCATGGTTAAATATTTAAAATATTCTTTCTATAACATTTGTGAGCAAAGGGTCAAACTGGTAGATATATCATTTACCTTATTTGTTCTTTAATAGTACCATTATGTTACTTTCATTATTATAAAGGGTAAGATACGAATTATCGGACAGTTTCACATCTTCGGTCATATAAGAAAAAGCGATATAATAATTATTATTCAATTTAATTTGTTTCCATGATGCTTGTACCAATTTAAAAAAGATATTTAATTATAGTTTTTTCTTATATGACCGAATATGTGAAACTGACCGATAATTCGTAACTTACCCTTCATCTCTTCAGTGCAGTTATGTGTGAGTCACCTTAACTGAGTTAGGCTGGTTACCTTAAGGTCTCAGGTTACCCTTAACTGCTTTTAAGTGAAGGAGGTAGAAGCGAGATAAACATGGATTCTATAAAATGAAGTACCGTTTAAATAACCAAACACAAATGACTGTCGGAAGATATGATGGTCATTGTTCAGTCGCTTACTCTTATCTAACTATGGTGTACAATTATTTGTTTGGGCATAATTCTACCGTTATCTTTAGTCGTAAATGAAGATGTTTTAATTGTTCAATTGTGCTATTTGAAAGAATTAGCATTTTATAACTACTGTAATTATAATATGCGACGAGTGTTGTAAGTGCTGCCATAAATTCACAGGCAAAAATAACTAAAAAATCAGTTCATATCAGTGTCTATATATATCATGTTTTTTGATAATATGCTCTATAAATAAATGTGTGAGAGTTATTGATTGTTTGCATTCAGTTGATTATTTATCATATGCTTTTTATATTAAAAAAAAAATACAAATATATATATAATAATAGATAGTATTATTTCATAAAATGGTAGCGTATTTAAATGCATCATCTTTTTCTTTCTTTAATACTAATATATTATTCCTTATTGCCTTTTGTCAATTATCCAATCAATACATTTCTATTATGAAACAATTGACCTTTTAAGGACAGACCTAGATAGAACCTTCAAAATAGATCTATAAATAACTAAATAAATGACCCGTGAAATGTATAGTTAAATTGTAATGGTTGCAACACTATTGTTAAACTGTTATATAAGAGATATTTGTGATATCTGATTTTTACTGTAATAAAGAAAAATAAAGTATAAAGGTAACTTTGGTCCTTTTTGTTCATTAAAAATTACTTGAAAATTTGAAAATTCAACGTAAATAAAAAAAATCTTCAAATAATTTTACAAATTATAGTATACATTTTGTAAGAAATGCCATAATTGTTTAATAATTAAAATATATCCTATTATATAATTAAATTTAGTTCAAATAAATCCTCAATTCAATAAAATGTGCCATTTTCATTATATCCAAATACTAAAAGGCCTACCCTATGAACATACAATATACATATGAAGTATGATGAGACACATGAATATTTGCCTTGTAGCACAAATAATTAAGTAGTTGCAGCATTAAATTGCAGTTTCCTTACTTCCTTTAACGTAAGCTACGAGCCAACTTAAGGAAAACAATCTAGCAAGCAGATATTTAGGACTGACTTCCCTATTCAAAGTTTAGCAATAGTTTGCGAGTTATTAGATAGGCAGCCTAGCACCTAAAACTCCCTTACTTTAATGGAAAAAACTCCCTCCCACGTGTTAATAACCTATTGTATTTATAGCAGTTATAGTAAAGAGTGTTACTAGTACTATAACAGTACGCGCACGCATACTATATACGATGTCGTTACGTTGAATACGTACGCACTCACTATAGTAAGAGACTATACGCTATAGCAACTACGTTTTGTAGAGTTGTAGCAAGGTGGGCGTAGTGCGGGCGGGAGTTGGGGAAGGCTATTCATAGGAGCAGAATGGGAAGGTGGCGGTATTTGCTTATAGGCTCTGTAAACCACTGTCAAGCTCTCTCTATAATTTATAGGCAGAGTCTCTAGTAAAAGCTACAAATCAAATCGATTGTAGTCATTATATAGGTCAGAAGTAATCTTGATTATACTTCAAATAGTTCACAGATGGAGTATCATTAGAATCATCTCACATCCATCACATCAGTGTGTGCAGGTGTTGGCATTCATTAACAACATTATAAATAATGCACAACAACAATAATTACATGGAAATTGCCTTTGGCATTTTCCTCATGTCTTTGATTTATAATATAAGGTACATTGGGTGGTTTTCATGGGGTTGGAATGTGTTTCTTATACGTCTTCTCCATCCACGAGTTGGTTGAACTTTCCACCGAGCAGATCTGCGTACACGTACGAACTTACGCACGCTTAGGAGGGGGAGGGGGTTTGTTTGGCGGCACCAACAGAAGGGGTTTGTTATGGCTGGCTATCCCCCCCTCCACTTTACGCTTTCCTCGAGTTGGGGGACGGGGGTGAGGGGGACGCCTTGCGTATAGTTCTGAACGAACAGAGCTGGCGTATGAGACAGGGCAAGCTATATCTTATACTAGGCATCTGACTTACTGAATGAACTCAACCCGTGTTACTCTTTACACTGCGGAATGTCATTATTAATTACAATCACTTTATATACTTATTATAAATTGCTTCAGTTATGTGCTTCTTCCTAGAGTTTGATTGTTTGACACTAAGACTATACTATTCAGTCAATTTGACTGCTTTTTACCTCTCAAACATTTCTATCTCATAAATTATTTTTATTTTTTTATTTTTAATACAATGAGACTATCGTACTTTTAATTGGTATCCATGATCCTGCAGGTATCATGGATACCAATTAAAAATACGATAGTCTCATTGTATTAAAAATAAAAAAATCAAGTATCTACCAAAAATAATTTATGAGATACAAACATTTGAAAAGTAAAAAGCAGTCAAATAGACTGAATAGTATAGTCTTATGTAAGTCATATATATAGTTGTGGGTATAACTTAAAATAGTAATTGTAGATGAGACTGTTAAGATAAAAAGGTTCAGTAAAATGAGAACCTATCGAAATACAGTAATAAGAGAAAGGTTTCACATATTACAATTAATGCGTACTGATTATTAATTTGTATATTGATATTTATTAAGTAAAGGTAATTGTTATATATGTGACATGCATTTGTAACTAGGGTAAGTTCCGAATTAACGGTTCAGTACTACATCTTCGGTCATATAAGAAAAAACAATATAAAAATAGTTATTATTAGATAGCACTGCGTAATAATAATAATTTTTATATTGTTTTTCTTATATGTCCGAAGATGTGGTACTGACCGATAATTCGTAACTTACCCTAATGCTATTCATCACTGTTAAATATTTTAGTTTAACTTCTATTCATTTAGAGAGCATTGACTAATTATTTTATATCATTTTTATCTATCAGGTATGTCCAATTGAACATTATTTCAATATATTATTATTGATAAGATGTTAGGCTGAGTTTTAAATTATCGGTCGGTTTCACATTTTTGGTCATATTAGAAAAAACAGTATAATAATTTTTAAACCGAAGATGTGAAAGAGACCAATAATTCGCCACTTACCCTACACCTTTTAACGTCAATAGATACTATTGAGAGTGTCTGTGTATAAAATATATGACCGGATATTAATACCTCCAGCCTATAATAGTAAGGTGTAAATTTGCGTAAGGTGGGACATGACTTCTACACCTCTATTAGTTACTTTGTTATTACAGGTAATTAGTAAAGGTGTGAGTGTAATTAAAATTATAATTAATGAGGCTATTGAAGACAATCAGGTAAGAGGAAGTGATAAGTGTTATCATGGAGAGGATTTGTCACAGTTGTATGTAAATGAAGTGATTTGAATTTAGAGGTGGAAAAAATTTATATTTAATTCACTTTTCCTATTTATACTTTTACTGTGTCTCCACTCTCCACTTCTCTCTATTTTCTACTTCTCTCCACTCTCCATCTATCTCCCTTTTCTCCACTTCTCTCTATTTTCTACTTCTCTCTACTCTTCATCTATCTCCCCTTTCTCCACTTCTCTCTATTTTCTACTTCTCTCTACTCTCCATCTATCTCTCCATTCTCCACTTCACTCCATTCTCCATGTTTCTCTCTACCCCCCCCCCCCCTCCACTATAGTTCTAACCACACCTTCCTGTATAGTGACTATAGTGACTGTAGTGACTATATCCTATGTGAACCGTACTCTCACCACAGTTCATCATCTCACTCAATCACCATACGCATGGTTATCTACCAAGCCTTCAATTAAAGTATGTAATAGTAATGACTATGTTTGGTACCTATTTGGTTATTTACCTGTAACTCTTTACATTTCACCTGTGGCTACCTACGTGATGGGACTGCTAAAACACTGCCAAACGTATAACAACCACAACAAACTCTGTCTGATTCACTTCCGTTTCCAAAATCTGTTTCAAAGTGTGAAACGAAGCAGAAAAATACACATATTTCTATTGTACGTCAATGGAAATATATCAATGGGAAGAAATTGTTAACAATTAGTTTTATATTAAATTATTGTTTAATTTTCTTCATTTATTGTTTATTAATCGATTGATATAGCTATTAATAGTTACTGCATTATTAATATATGCAGTTAAATCACTGTTGGTATATTTTACATAAGTTTATTTTAAATATAATTTTAATTACTTATCAATTTGACTACATCTCCATTTCAAAACGGGTCAGAGTGACCCATAATTCTCCTTATACCACATTTACTAACTAACCTGGTCAGTTATTTACATGTAAGTCATATTAAAGCTTAATATTCATTTTCAATGTCTCATTAAGTATTGTTTTAAAAAATTCTCGTATTTTAATTTTTTTTTTATAATATTGAAATAAATAAATATTAAATAAACCTTAAATCAGTTGTTATAAAGAATTTATTGAAGTTTATTGATTTGTTACACAATATGTCAATAAGACCTATTAATATTCTGCCCAGCAAATGATCATTTTCATAAATAATATATTGGAACTAAATGATATTTAAATGTTACACACCTGTGCATTGTTTATTCATGCTAAAAACATTTTTCTGTGGTTTTGGTCCTAATTTTTTTAAAGGGCAGTATTATTAAATTATCATTATTATTATACACTCGTATAAATAGCATTAAAATAATCTTACCGTTTATTGTTTTTAAAATAAAAATAACATTATTTAATACAACATGTCGGCTTGAAATTTTAGAATGATCTGCATCATCAATTTAAACAACCTTCATTTGATAATAAATTTTTAATATGCGTGGTTTTTCTCCCTCTTTAATTAATATTTAAATTTAATTCGCCTTTTTTAATGGCCTTTATTCAAGCCATTTGAAAAAAAATCTAGTTTCATACAAAGAGCTTGTAAATTTGTTTATTGAATAAAGATATTTTTATCCCGTTTTGATTTTTTTTTCCAAATTTCAAATTATCTATTATGACAATATAAATCAAGAATAGTTAAAATGATCCTAATTTCCCATTTTGAAAAGTTTTCATATTCAAATTAACTATTATGACATCACAAATCAATGCTTTATCATAGTTTAATAATTTCGTACCATTTTTTCTCTCATTTTTACCACATTTGATCCGAGTAGCGAATGTCAACTCCCTGATTTATAACCTCGTGGTGTGGACGCTCTGCAACAGCTGCTATATGAGCAATATACGCAGCACATGCCGTAGCGGCAGCTGCGCCGAAAAGGTGCGTTAACCCGCCCGCCATACGACCATACTAGTCCACCACTTGAATGAAGGGCACGTGAACTAGTACATCAAATTGAACAAGATAAGGAACTGAATATAAAGTGTAGGACAGTATTGCTGTCCGTAGTATAGTGAGTCATTTATAATGAATTAAATACAGAATTGTAAATTTACAAATAAATTAATGGAGGAAACGTGTTTTCTTGCTATCTTCCACCATTAAGTATTTTGCAATACAACTTATCTGATGAATATTGATTTATGCTAAATAAACAATTTTCAACTTGAATCGTTTTAAATATTCATACAAATTATTGCTATAAATTCATGAAATAGTAATAAAATATTTTAGTTCATTCACATATTCATTTGAGAAAATGTTTAGCAGAACACGTGCTATAGATAATAAAGATACACCAAATGGTAAACTCTGTCACAACACTTAAACGGGTTTTAAGTTAAACAGGTTTTTGTCCCAAGATGACATGATTTCAAATTCACTGTATTGAAAGTAACTTTCGTGTCACTTTGACATCAGAGTTATGAGTAGATGTAGGTATGGACACTGTATCACCTTCTGTGTACCTTTGGTGTCATTTTGACGTCAGTGTCAGTGGTAGAAGTATGTATGGACACTGTATCACCTTCTGTGTACCATTGGTGTCATTTTGACATCAGAGTTATGAGTAGAAGTAGGTATGGACACAGTATCACCTTCTGTGTACCTTTAGTGTCATTTTGACGTCCGTGTCAGTAGTAGAAGTAGGTATGGACACTGTATCACCTTCTGTGTACCATTGGTGTCATTTTGACATCAGAGTTATGAGTAGAAGTAGGTATGGACTCAGTATCACCTTCTGTGTACCTTTAGTGTCATTTTGACGTCAGTGTCAGTATTAGATGTAGGTATGGACACTGTATCACCTTCTGTGTACCATTGGTGTCATTTTGACGTCAATGTCACTAGTAGAAGTAGGTATGGACACAGTATCGCCTATGCAAACCGCAATTAAATAATGTAATAACTTTTATTTGTATACAGTAGTTGATTTACTATTCAGAAGCATTTTACGACTACTATATCACTACTCTAAATAGTGAACAGTACATTTTGCCACAGCTATAAAAATCCAAGTCTTTTTTTTAAGATATGCAATACGCTGACCCTTGTGCAGTTGGCTGACGGAATGCACCTGCACATTCTGCACGCTATGCACTTACACCTGCACTTACACCTGCTCTTAATTAGCCCAATGTGTATGCATAATCAGCAGCACCACGTGAAATATTATTGGCAAAAATTTTCCCTGTGATAACAAATATTATCGCAAAACACGGATAGGATTGCATAGCATATTGTAATGATTGTATTTGTTCATTTCAATGGTGACAGCAGGGAACAATCAATGTTATACGTGCCTGTGATAGGTAGCTATATGTTATATTTGTTAAATGCACATACTAGTTAATTATCGTCATTAAACAAACGTCATTGAATAATAGTCTAATATTAATCGTTTCATTATTTCTATCATCAAATGTAATGAGCAAATTTATTCAATTTTATTCTTAAATAATTATAGTAGCTTTTTTGTTCTTTTTTTATTCTCTTCAAAAAATTCAACTTATTCTCCTAAATTAGAAATAGTTTTTAGATGTGAAAGTTATTCATTTCACCTAAACCAGTTAATGAATTATTATGTGTATATAAATGATTGGTTAGTTAGGTATGTTTTTTTTACTATTTAATATTTTATGTTATATTTTAATTAGTATTACACGTTTCTGTAGTTTAATGAATTAATTACGAATAATAAGTTGAGTCATTATTTTTAGCCTACAATGAGGATATCTTTTAAAGGTTCTTGGTTCATTGAATTACTTAATAAGATCTTGCAAGCATTTTCATCGCCAATTTCTGGTCCAGTGGTTAGACCTTGAGTCAGTCTTTCGACCCCTCGTACCTTCCTAACATTTCAATACCAAGTTAAAACTTGTGTTCTTAGTTTGCTATATGAATCCAACTTATTATTATTGTTCAAGATTTTTTTTTCATTTATAGTACTTAATAGATAAAAGTTATATAAAAAAAATTCTTATAACTTTTTTATATAACATTCACTATTAACTTTGCAATTCAATTTATTTTTAAATTAATAATTTTATTATTAGTAGTAAATTATTTATTGTTTTTTCATATATTTATTACATGAAAACATATCATTTATATGTTAATATCCAGTATAAACATTAATGCTAGATTTTAACTTAAATCAAAACACAATTATTTTCTTCATTAAATTCATCTCATTTATATGAATTTAATACTTTAACATGATAATAATAATATTTATACATATTCACTCAACTACCTGTTTTCACAATCTTTTTACAAAAGCGAAACAATATTCGTACAGATTCTAGAATTATTCCACCCGGTAATTTCCACCACATTGAATTTTGTTGAAATTTATTTAAAAAGTAGGGGGTTAATTTGAAAAAAAATGTTAATATTATTCAGAAAAGTGGTGGAATTTACCTAGAGTGGAACTTACCGGGTGGAATATACCGGAGGTGGAATATACCTGGGGTGGAATATACCCGGAATGAAATATATACCCGGAGTGGAATATACCGGATGGAATATGCCCGGAGTGGAATATAGCTATAAATATACCTGTCACCATGTTACAATATTTTTAGCTGTTGTATAAATCAAAACAATGATGCTACAATACCGCTACAATGTTCCTATAACTGTTGTAGAACAGTACGAAAGTGTTACAATATAGTAGTTCGGATGTAACACGAGTTACCACAGATCTTGTCTCCTGATAACCATCTGTCGTTCATTTTAAAGTTACTTCTGATCATCTCGAACCTTATGCAAATAAAGCTATACTGAACCATTTCACAAACACGATTTACTCGTACTGATGGAATAGATAAATAATAATATATCCATATGACTTATTACCTCAATAATGATATAGTTTTATAACTTTGTTTAGGATAATATATGCATGATATGATGTTAATTTGTTTATCATATAAAGTCGCAACAAAAGTCTACAAATTTTTTTCAAGATAATTCTTATCATATTAAGTTATTTTGTATATAAATAATCTATAAACATTTTATAGATGAGGTAAGACTCCGTGATTTGACATAACGGATTGAAATTCGTTATTTTACTATTTTTTGAAGTAACAATTTTATCTAGATATTAATTTTAATCACGTTTTTTAAACATTGATAAATAAAATATAAGTTTTTTTGTATCTGTTATATTATAGTAATGAACTAAATGCAGTTATACACTCATTTAATTAACGATCACAATTTTTTCTATTGATATATACTATAAGTAGATTATTATATACTTTAAAGAGTTTATTTTTGTGACCATTTAGTAGATATAATCTGTATAATAATATCATAATGACAATTTTTCAAAATATGAAATAATTTTTTATATGAGAATCTCTATTATTTTTATTTAGTTTGAATTTTTTTAATTACGTAAAAAATGTTTATTTTAACATTCAGGTGAATTTTTTACACGTGTTCTGCTATACTGTGTACAATTGAGTTGATTGTAATAACTATATATATATTTATCTATGCAAATAGATAGCTATTATTGCAATTAATATTATTATCAAGCAATTCATAATTACACGATACATACTAAGCAATTAAAATGTAGTGTATAAATTAAAATAAAACTTTTACCATATATATATATAGTAATAATAAATTAAATCCTGTTATATCTAATAAATCTAATTAAACTTTCATCTTTTTCTTCATGTCGCCATACATATACATCATGTATTGGCTAAAAATAATAGTATTTTTTCCAATTTAAAAAAAAAAAATATAATACATCTATATTGGGTAAGTTATGAATTATTGATCGGTTTCACATCTTCGGTCATATGAGAAAAGATGATATAATAATAGTTATTTAATTTTTATTATAATTGATATCCAGGATACCTGCAGGTATCATGGATATCAATAAAAATTTAAAATAAAATAATAATTATTATATCGCTTTTCTTATATGACCGAAGATGTGAAACCGATCAATAATTCATAACTTACCCTATTTGAATTTTGATGTTGTCGTTATTTGATTAATAATAATTATAATTTTATAATCCGCGTTGTGTACCCAATGCAAATTCTGTTGACGGCGTACAGAGAATCTTTGATCCTATCGCGGGTGGTCTGCCTGAGGTTTTTCAGTATTTTTTTCAGTTCATGCTCAATAAAATGCATGCAATGTCTGATGAATCTCTCGTCAAGAATTGAATTCAAAAATAAGTAACCGAATCGACAATTATTCATACATGACTATTCCCTAAAACATATTATATGTCTGTCTTTTAGTTTCTAACAAATAATTAATAACTAATAAATATCATTATTAATCTTTACTTTTTTTTAATGTAATTAAGACATTTCATGTTGGTAATTCTCTATTTTAGAATCAATTAAATGATATTTTACAAAACAGGAACATTAATTGCTGAACTTATACACATTTTCCCCAAAATTTAATACTCTAATATATTACATAATATATTGAAATAATCTAAGACCATTACATATTAATCTATCAAAGCGTGTTAAAAGCAATAATTATTAAAAAAATCAGTTTTACTTTGGTTTTTCATGATTAATAAACACATAGTTAATATACTTTTTTATATAAAATGAAATATATATATAAAATTTGCAAATGTTGCTTATTACTGTTAAGCCATAGATTCTAATTATTTAAGTATATAATATTCATAACACATTTTAATGTAAAATAACTGTTTGGTTGCTGTTATCACCTATTAAATATATACTATAACTTAGCATTGATTTTTACCTTTTCCATCTCTTTCTTTAAATTTCCTTTTTATTTGTCTACTACAGTTATATCTCGTATATTTTTCTCCTATTATCCTTTTGTTCACTTACTTCACTCTATCTTTCAAAAGAGTATTATAAAATAAACACATTAAAATATATTATGATATTATTTTTCAATGATACCAATATTAAAATTTTCATTCGATATTTAATGCTTTTCTGGTAATTGCTCCTTTACTCTACTATAACAAATAGGTTCACTATAAGTAAGTTATAGTGACACGTGATTCTCTTTACTCTCAGTAACTCTTTATCTGTTAAATTTAAATAAAGTGTCTATGCATATGAAGCCATATAAGTCAGTGCTTCACTTCGAGTAAGTATTATCTATAACATTTCTTTTAAATGAATAAACTGTGTTGAGTACATATGATAATTATTTAAACTGAATTATTAACTTTTATTAAATATACTATGCTTATTTCTCAATAGAATTGGAAATCTCTGAAATCATGAAAGACATAATTATAAAATTTGAATTTGCTCGATAACAAAATTATTACCTATATATATATATACTAAAATCTCTAGGTCATAAAATCTATAAATAGCAGATCGTTAATTGTCGTCCATTACGGTAAATATTGTACATTTATATCGTAAAATATCATTAACTACATATCAATCATTTGATATGATAAACATATTCAAATTTTATATCATAATTACATCAATAATTTACATTCAAATGAAATGAATTAACTCCGAACTTATTTATTTGCTTTATCGTCTGTAACAAGTATATACCAAACCATTTTCCTCAATGTGGATATGACACTGACTATCCTATATAGTTACTAGGTAAGACTATACCCCAGTCATACTATACTATACACACTATACTATACAGTATAGTTACTATACTCATTGGCTGACTATCTGTACTCTAAAATATAGACATTTATCCTCAATGGTCCTAAGTAAGTTGGGTATGTTCACCGGAAGTCAGTAACTAGGGCACATTTGAGGAGCTGTAATTTCTACTAATAATTATCTAAAAAAGATATTAGATATTTATGGTTTAAGACGTTCTAAAACAAATTCTATAATCAGCAAGTTTATTTAATTTAAATTGTAAATCAATAGATAATCTGTGTAAATTCATTACAGCAGATAGGTAGACTGACTGCTTATTCTACATAGGCTGATTTAGACTTATATTTATATACACATGCTATTGCCTAGGAGCAGGAAAAGATGTACCGTATATTATAGGGTACACCAACGAAAGTAAATACGTGTACCTCACCTGTTTAAATAAGCAGGTAAGCAAATGAATCTTCAGAGTAATTACTTTGAATAATTAGGCTGTTGCTTGTCTCTATGTTATTTGGAGAAAATGCTTAGTAATAGCATCAAATAGGAATAATATAGACTATACAGCCTTGTTCAAAATGCATAGAAAACTGAAATATCCTTGGGAGTATATAAAGTAGTTAAGATATCAATTATAAGTTGATGATTTGTATCAGAACACGTATTAGGTAATTATCTAGAATCCTAGATATTTTATATCTATATTAATTATTTTTCCAAAATTCAACGTTAAATATTTTTTCCCCGTCTGTTAGAATTATTAAACTGGTTAAAACAGATTACAAATAAAAATTATCTGAAAAGACAAAATAATCTTGGAATGGCTTGAAAAATAAAATTAATTGTGCATGAGAATGGATTTCTTCAGCAATAAATAATGTACTTTCTATTAGTTTCATTATTGCACTAAACACTAGTGCAGTTTCACTGCAGTTACTACACCAAACTCCGGTGTAGTTACAATGCAATTACTGCAACAAGCACTAATGTAGTTACAGTGCAGTTACTGCACCATGCACTCATATCAAAGTGCATCACGTTCAATCAAGTTCAAGGCTAACAGAGGACAACACCTTCCACTAGAATGTAAGAATACCATAATTACTTTAGTGTATCTTTTTCTGCGGCTCATATTCTGCTCATGTGACTGCAATGCGTAGTTATAAGGTGAGACAGGCGGTGAAGCCTTAGTGAGACTACAGTCTGAGCAGTTTGCTCTCATTGCTCACTTACATTACTTAGTGTGAACCATCTCTAGCTGTCTAAGATAACTTTGTTAGTTTCTTTTAAGCTAACTGTTTTTAAGTAGGCTGTTCCTAAGAACAGTTTCTAAGTTTACAGTTCCTTTGTAGACTGTTTCCCAGTAGACTATTTCTTAGGTAGCTGTTTCTAAGCTAACAGTTACCAAGTAGGCTATTTCTCGGTTATAAGCTGTTTCTAATTAAGCTAACATTTTATAAAAGAAACTGTTTCTTAGTTAACAGTTTTCAAGTAAACAGTTTCTAAGTAGACCCTTTCCCAGTAGACTATTTCTTAGTTATAAACTGCTTCTAATTAAACTGACACTCTATAAGCAAACTGTTACTTAGTTAACAATTTCCAAGTTAAATGTGTCTAAGCTGACTGTTCATTTCCCCTTATTTATTTACATTATTTAAGACGCATTTTATCCAACATTTTCCTTCACTTTACACGGGACAAAAAATAGTATTGCCGATATGCGTTTTATTTTACAGGTGGGTAGCTGGATGCATTTCCTATGCGTATATAATTGAGATTAGCGCTGTATATCTGATTAAATAATTATTATTAGTCTCACAGAAGAAAGTTATATATATTAAAGTAATAAATATGTTTCTATTTAATAATAATGTAAATTATGCACTTTATCTTCACTCAGTCTGGATGTAAATTTG
Organism: Caprella mutica; assembly: GCA_947561585.1. Classification (NCBI taxonomy): domain Eukaryota; kingdom Metazoa; phylum Arthropoda; class Malacostraca; order Amphipoda; family Caprellidae; genus Caprella; species Caprella mutica. Next base: position 198,961 of record CANNZV010000695.1, on the reverse strand, counting down.
AGTTTATATTTGCACGTCTCAAAGTATAAGTGAATATCATCACAGTCAATGAGAGCAATTCTATCCTCAATCTTACTTTAATAGTTCTTACATTACACACCTAACCATTAGCCTCTAGGTGCATATTCTCTGTTACCGAGTGCACCACATCACCGACCATGGCAGAGGTTATTCACGCCAGTCTGCACCACGTGGTTTGCGAAGGACACCTCCGCTATCTTGTTACTACGCTTCTATGTGCAGTACATGGCAAGATAATACCACTCTTGAACCTGTATGTTAAACGCTAATTACTTGAGGCATAGTCTTGTATGTTATATAAGTTCTTTTTATAATATTGTACAATCTAAATGCTACTTTTCATCCAAATTTATCAATATATTCGAACACTTAGTTTTTTTTTTCTAATAATAATGACATGTATATTAAACGTTAATTACGTGTGGCCTAGTCTTATTAGTTATATAAACTTTTATTTATTTATACTTGCGTAAGTGTTCTTTTTTTCTATTATTCTACGATGTAAATGCTATTTTTGATAAAAAAATTATCGTCATATTCGAAAACTTAGTTTCGTTTTTCTTATAATAATGACACATTAGCTGAAACTGTTTTTATTTATTTACGAAATATTATAAATTTGATGCGCGGTCTAAATATTGAACAAATATCAAAACTGACCATCTTATTTAAAGTGATTATTATTTACGTATCAATAAATACATCATAACTACAAAGTGCACTAATACTTTAAATTGCACTAAGAAACACTCCATTGACTTCGCCCTCGCAATCGTTCGTAAGCTGATGTACTTACACACTTTACCGTGGCGATCGACTATAGATTTGTAAGAGGGCCCGTAAATCAAAAACCACATCATCTATCAAGCTTCAAGGGACGTACCATGCTTCATGTCGTGAATAAAATGCGCTTTCGTGAATATTGTAAGAGCTCTAAGCCTCTTGAATTTTCGAACAAACTTGACATGAATTCCAAAAATAATACATAGGGTTCACAATCGTCTAGTAAAATTCAGGGAAGGTTCGGTCGAATACACAATGGAAGATTTTGCAACTTAAACCATTCGCTGTAAATTCTTCAAACGATACATTTATTCATAATTTGTCCTTGAAGTAGAAAGTCATAATTTAACAACTCGGTAAACTTTTCATAAATCTTACAATGGTAGACTAGATTTTCATAAATTGAATTTAGGTTCAGCAATGGACTGTTTTCTAACTGTTTAAATGCAGGGGTTGGAGAAAATGGAAAAACTATATCGTTTGAAGTTCTTTCGTGGGATCCACGAACAGTTCCTGTAGAACAATATTCTGTATAAACAGTTCATTGAGTTTTCCATTGACTATTTCCGACGCTCTCTCAGACAACTTCGACTTTCGGCTAGAAAGGCTTTATTGAGACGTTTTTCCTTCTCTTTCAAAGGAAGTTAAAACGCCGAGCATTCGGGCAGTTTCTGTTTCACTTGCGCCTGCTATACGAGAATCACCAATTTGACACTTTTGAAAGTCCAAGAGGTCTGCCATTTTTTAATGTAAAAGTTATATTAATTTTTTTAATATCTGTAAAAACGTTATTTTGAAAAAGAAAAAAACAAATATGCATTGAATGATTTTCTCGTTTTTTGTGTATTCAAAGAACATATCCGCAATTTACTTGCCCAACCTCTTTATATTATCTTTCATTGTTCAAAATATATGGATAAAATGTGAGAAAACTGAACAAAAATACTTACCTCGAATTCAAAATAAGTTTTCAAATCGTCAATTGTATGTCGAAATACTTTCCCTCGAGATTAGGAAGAAAATTCGATCCATCAGCCAATACCAATTTATTCATGACTAGTTTTTATCTTTTTTTTGCGTCCGCTGCACAGACGCTACTAGCACGTGGTTCCCAATATCAATGGGCAATTTTCTGCCTTATTATCGACATCTGTGCGTCTCCAAGTGCATTCGCTCCGTCATAAGTCATACGTTAAATTGCTACAATCGACCCGATTACCAAATTTATCGTCAGTACACGAGGTGACGATATAATGACGTGATCATCAATAATGTTTGCTCAGCTTACCACGGTTAACCTCAGAAGGTGATACAGTGTCCATAATCTTGATATTGTCCTAATTATGACATGGAACATTCATCATTGAGTTAGAATTAGAACCTCAGATAACCCCGTTTTGAGGAAGGAAAATGATTTACATGATGTGATACACACCGCCACGAAGACAATTAGTTTATGACAAAGGTTAAGATGGTGCTAGGATGGGGAAGGTGTTAACACACTATTTACAGGTGAAGATGGTGATAACATGGGGAAGGTTTTTTCACCAGGACATCTCGGTGTCCCATAGGATTCGTCAGAAGCCACCTATCCAGCATACTGAACAGCTGACACATCGCGAAGCTGTCTAATGGCATCACGTGATGCTAGGCTGGTTATCGATAAAGATTACACTGAAAAAACCTAACTTTGGAATAGTTCTGAACTGATACCTAGACGTCAAGATGAAGAAAACAAGAAAAACATTTGTGAATAATTACGTTTGAATAATTGAAACAATGCGCATGTGCAGCTTCTATGTTTGATACCGGCCTCTTTTGCTAAGTCTCGTCGATGAGAAGCTAGGAAAATATGACCCTTCCATTTGTTATTTCTTCAAGATATATAAAATTAATTTGGAAGAAAATTATGTTTACAGTTTTACAGAATCTGAACATCAACAATAGAATAATTTCAGACTAGTTAAAGCATTTTAACTTTTACTTAAGTTAAACAGGTGCAAATTTCACGTTATGTTTATGTTTTACACATTATATATAGGCTTATACGCAAATGCTTGCACTGCCACGCATTTTTACTTGCTTTTCTTGTTATAAAATACATGCAAATACTTAAGCACAAAAATGAAATACTCGGCATATCCTCACTTTTAAACATAGATAAGCAAATAGTTAATTAATATATTTAAGTAAACATAAGGAATAAATATCAGGTAAATTATGAAATCTATTAATGAGCTGCAATTCAATTTACTTTGCTTTTTTCAAAATAATGATATTTGTACATTATTATAAATCTATTGAACAGTTCTTAATTTCATTCTCCAATCAACTTATTATTCCTCTTCAATCTTTGTTATTTCTATTAATATAAATAATTAACTCCCGAAATATCCATTATCTATATTATCACGTTGCATAAAATTGAATGAAAAGATGGAACATCAATGAACCAATTCATTAATAACATTAAAACTCATTGAAAATATAATACATAAAACATCTCAATTTATTAGCACATACATATTCTAATTGCATATATTTACTCCTTGCTTCCTATTTTCACATACGAAATAACATATCACATACACTACCACAAACTATACTCAGCACCTATTCTTATGTGACTTCGCATAGCTTCATTCATAGTCCCACATGTGCCATCACATAGCTCCCTCATGGGCCTTCACACAGCTCCCTCATGTGACTTCACATAGTTCCCTCATGTGCCTTCACACAGCTCTCTCATGTGACTTCACATAGTCTCCTCTTGTGACTTCACACAGCTCCCTCATGTGCCTTCACATAGCCCCTCATGTGACTTCACATAGTCTCCTCATGTGACTTCACACAGCTTCCTCATGTGCCTCAGTTCTCAGACCATCACATCATTAATGTCACAGTCTCCATGACTTGTCAGAAAGTCTTTCACTGCTCTCTTTTCTCCTCAGTGAACTGAGTCTCCATGACAATGTTTACATGTTCCCTTTGCAAACTGACCTGTGGCAACATTCTCTCTCTTCCCTTATAGGTACATACACAATGCATTTTCTGTTTACACTTCATATACTATTTACACTCCCCATTGTTTGGGTCTTCCAATTTGTTGATAGGGGGGCATTAATTTCATTATAAGCAATATTCTATTTTAAAAAAGCAATAAAAGAACTCGAGATGATTTTCTATGTAACCAATTCTAATAATATCTCAGTTTGAGGTAGTTATTGCAATGATATAAAATGAGGATATTTAAGAAAGATACTTCTTTATCTTTTTACAAAATATTACCTTTTTTTAATAGCTATAGTGTACGCATATCGTCGAAAATGATTGCAATTTAAATATTACAATTTTTTTACAGACAGTGATAAAACCACACTACATTTAAATTTGTTAAAAAGACTGTTGTTATATAAGAAGAATATTGTCATATATATGTTAAAAAATACTGTTCATTAACAAATTTGAAATTATTGAAAATCAATGTACGTTTAAAAATAATAGAAAAAGAAGAAAGAGCTAATATAGAGAGCAGGTTCAAAATAAAGTTCATTGTTTTGTTCAAGAATTTCCAAATTGTTCTTGAAGATGAATTGACATTTTGTAATTCGAAGAATCGATACCTAAAAAACTGTTAACGTTGAGTTTTAATTACTATTGAAAATATTAGATAAGTGTGACGGCCAGACAGATAGACAGAAGCCGCTCTTATCATTAAATTGATATGTCTTTTCGATACGAAGCATTCTTTTCTAATAGACTATAAATAGGATATAAATTATCCCATACTGGCCACCATGCAATAAATCATTCTTAGCGGCGATCATCAGAAATTAACTTAGATACATTCTAATTATGTAAACAGACAAAATGTTCAATGAATCTTAAATTAACATTTGTCTATGATTTATTGTATCTTTGTTCCGATTAGTTATGTAGAACACACCAAAGTTGATTTGTATTGTGTTTCATTGCCCAATTACTTAGCACGATACTGACTTTTGGCGATTTTCGATATTGACGAAGAATTTATTTGAAGAGTATCTATCACCGGATAAATCTTATGCATGTCTTTGAATGAACGCTCGACCTTAGAAGAATAAAATTAATAGAGAATATTAGGAACATGTTTATAATTTGTTGTACATTCTAATTTGTTTTAGCCAAATTCTACTGGTGGTACCATACCAATTGTCGGACCCTCGTTTTTTCCACTGTAATTCCAAGTTATTTTGAATTCCTGAATAAATATAAAATAAAAATTGAAACTCTTACTATTAATATAGATCGTATACGAGCAATTGTTTTAATAAATAAATTGAAATTCGTCCATTTTACGTCATGTAAGCATTTTCGATAAGATGGATTCATCTTTAAAAATATAAATATATATATATTCATCTATAAATGAAATTCATAGAAAATCTTCTGAGGAAGTTAACTGCATCTATAATGTTGCCGATATTGGGTCGATTACAATATCGGATCGATGGCTGAACGTATAACACGCCAACCTTCGCCACTAGTTTTCACAACGCAGTATCCGCTAACACATGTTTCTGTTTGTTTCAATTAGTTGATAAGAGTTGTGGGTAGGCAGACTATTTGCTCATATCATCGACCTGTGTGACGCCCACTGTCTGTGACTTGCACTATTTTATCTCCATAATTATCTTCTTGTGTACTATAAACATTGCTAAGTTTCCGAGAAAAGCAACGGCAACGCATTGTCGCTAGTTGCAAATGGCAGAAAAAGTTTGGAGATAAAACATATTGAGGTAAATTTGAGAGAATCCGATAAATTTCTACTTATACTTTAATGTTCGATGTAATTCATTATTATTTAAATCATAGTAGGACTAGTTTCAGGACAATTGACTAAGTCTTTTGGTCAATATACTTTATAAACTCTCTTGTTATTACATTGTTTCTATAGGCAGTTTGAATGCATTTACAGGTCATTGGGTATTTACAGGTAATTTAACTGCATTTACAGGTAATTTGACTGCATTTACAGGTAATTTGACTACATTTCCAGGTAATTTGAATGAATTCACAAGACATTTGACTGTATTTACAATTTTCCTTTACTACATTACAGATCATTTCACCATTTCAAAATACATACATCCCTAGAAAGGCTGATCATCAGAAAAGAGCTCTGTCACGTATAACATCTTATGGAAAAACCTTTCATTTATCAACTACTGTGGGAGAATCTCCCACGAAATACATGAGCCATTAATGCTGCATTTGTTGTTATTTATGAAGATTTTCCCGAGAAAATAATTGGAAAGTCCACAGACCTACTTATTAGCAAAATAATTTTCATGTTAGAGTTGGTTGAATATTTAGGTGTTATGTAATTTTATTTAGAAACTTTATTCAACAAAATTTGATTTAGTAAAACCAAATAACACGATTCAAAAATGATAATTAAGGAAAATTTCTCGAATTATTATACAATTATTTTATTGTTATTCAACATGATACATAGATATACAATAATTAAGACTAATGTAAATCTATACAAGCAATTCTTCTTATGTTATGTAATGTTGTTTCCTAAATTTTTAAACGAATCAATAATTTTAATCGGAAATCAATGGTCTATGATAACAGCCTGGTAAATTATATAATGTAAATATTATGTGGTACCCAATATATATTATATAATATAAATAATACATGGTACGCAATATACTAATTATATATAATCTAAATATTACGTGGTACACAATATACAAATTAAATAAGGTAAATTTTACGTGGTATTCAATATAATATATATTATTTGGTACGTAATATACATACACTATACAGTACAGTATACAGATAATCTAAATATTACGTGGTACACAATATATTATATAATGTAAATATTACTTGCTACGTTAGACGTTATATAATATATCAAGTGGTATGCATTATATAATATAATGTACATTCGACCTAAGTATACCTATATACCTGCATTGCAAAAAGAGGAGAAAGTTAAATCTCTTTATGATGTAAGAATTATAGATTTTACTCACTTTTAAATACTCCATTATGATGACAAATAAGCTAAAATAATTATAATGCATAATTAGATTTATTGGTTCAAAATGTCTACTTTATTTGCTTCTATTTCACTATAGTGAACCTATATACCTGAAAAGTGTATTCATTACATAATATTGCATAACATTCGTAGCTAGAATAGTAGCACATGTATGAAGTTATTACGTAACAGCGAGTCGTTTAGGATTTAGTCGTTAGAAAATGAAGGAAGAATTCACATCCTTCTAATTTGATTAAAAGAATCACTCCAAAATTCGTTATTGTTAGAATATCTTAATATCATTTATTTTGAAATCATAATCAACAAAGAAAAAATCAGTGTTCAAAATATGCATTTTATTTTTGTCAGAAAAATATTAACCGACTTGTGGACATCTCTTTTTAATTTTTTTTTTCACCATACCTCAAAAACTATTTCGAATTGAAAATTGATTAACACTTGTTTCGTATATGCCTTTTTTACGTGGTATATACATGAACATTATTTTTCAGTTCGATTACTGCTCTGTTTTATATTTAATCCGTATGTTACCAAGTATTAATCCATTTGAAATTAATCCCTACCAATATATATTCAATCAATACATAGAATTCGAATCCATCAAGTATATTTTCAAATATTGTAAAACAAATCAAAATTTGTCTGTAGAATTATTGCTTCAGAAATTTTCTGGAAAGTATGTCGAAATAATTCCGATATATCCCATTGTGTTAATGATTCGAAAACCAGTTTGAATTTCGGAAAAAAATTTCAACATAATAGAGTTGTAATTTTCAAGTCATTAATTCGACCTAATCATTTCAGAGTAATGTCGATGAAATTCACAAGCACACTCACAGACTGATGTTGCGTATTATAATGTTTGTTTATTAATATTTGAAGTAATTCAAAATTTATTCGGTACTTCGTTTTTATGTAAGTACCTATGATGTATTTATTTATGTAAGTTTTGAATGTATACAGTAAAACCATCATATTGGTGAAAGCGTACATATATGGTACAGTATACGCTGCATATAGTGTAAATGACTATATGCATTATTTACTATATGTAAAGAGCATATTTTAGGTTTAGTAAAGGCAAACAATTTTTATCTAAAATTTAATATATTCTAAAGAATTAATTAAATTAAATTTAAAATGAGGTTACAGTGTTATATATTTGTACATATAATAGTATATGTTAAATATTAAGTAAATTGATCATAATAAATGTTCAACTCCAAACTGCAAAGATAAAGTCATTGTGTTTGTTATTTCTAACTATTTGATAGTAAACACATTACTAATTTTTTATAGCCAAAGTGTAAGAATGTGCTGCATAATACAAGAGAAATGAAAAGGCATACACGATGGTTCTAACCTTGAACACACATTCCTTATCACCCCCAAAACACCAGTCAACAATTATTTGTATCTCATTCATCTCGCACAGTTAATATGTACAAATTACACTAATTCCTCATGTAAACAGGTAGACATTATCAGTGTTATTGTCTGATAGCGCCGTGTATTTCGTCTATGCTATGACATTTTCGAGAGATCTATTTATTATTCTTATCATGTACGTTGCTACTAACAATGTTCTTTGTACACAATAACATGTTATCTGCTAAATTCATTGTGAAAAGCGTAATGTACGCAGTGAAGATTCATTCGGTCTGAGGATGGCATCGTAAATTAGCATGACTATACTGCTCTCAAATCGATGCGAGGAAATCGTAAACGAAAATTTACTGACGCGGTAATTGAGTAATGAGTATCATCAGCTGTACTAAAAGACTAGTTCACGTTTTTGCGTGGATTTAATGTGAGCAGTAGCTTCTAATTGCAGTCTTGGTATTGAATAATCGACTTCTCTCCCATGAAATTCTCATGTTTAAACATGAGCTCCAAGTTAATTCACCAACGGAAATGTTTTCTGCAAACAGTGCAAATTAAACCATAAATGTAGGTTCGTTTCTTTCAGGTCGTCATTATTGCACCTGATGAGCGATATACAGCGCATGTTTATGGCAGCCTTTAAAAGTTTCCTGTTTTAAAAAGCTTCATGGGTTTTAATGATCTTCTGCCCGCCGCAGCTTCCTACTATACGTCGTATCAGCTTGTTGCGCCGACGTGAATGTCGTCCGAAGAGAGGACGTAAGATTTCGACGCATAAACCATTTATTAGGTTTATATTAGTTCGTTTAAACGTAACTTTTGAATTGATGTGATATAGCTATTGAGTATAATCTTGGAAAGAAATGGTTAATGAATAGGTATATTCTATAGATAACAAAGGAAAGATTTCTCGAGAATAAAGAAGTATTATTTAGTAATAAGCTTCTCATGAAGAGGAAATAAGAGTCACGTCTTGTACGTGTGTGGAGCTAATTTAAAATTGATGGTGGCGCTTTTTGACGAATAGAAGAAAGAGAGATGGAATCTTCTGCCAAAGTATGTGGGACTTGAAGAGAACGCTGCAACTAAGGCAGCAAATGGAAAATTGACAATGCTGTTGACTAATTATTGAAAGTGAGAACGTATATTTTCAAATAGAGATCGAAACATTGAAGACCAATTAACACTACCTATAGAACTGTCAAGCAGTCAATTAGATTGCTTTTTACTTTTCAAACATTTGAATCTCATGAATTATTATTGACAAATACCTGATTATTTTTTATTTCTATTGAAAGGAGACAGTGTTTCCTTTCATTAATTTTTTTTAAATTATCTATAATATAAATAATATAAAAGTGGGATATCTGTATGATTAATTCAATTGAAAAAATATACTGATTTATTTCAATTATTAATACGCCAAAATATGTTTTTTTTTTTTTAATATATAAAATCATTGTGGTTATATTAATGAAATCACTATAAATTGAATGTTTTTTTTTAACCTTTTCACTAGCACACGATTTTTCAATCTATGCCAATGGCATTTTATGCAGTGTTCTTTAAGGATAAACATTTATCCATTCAATTCTATTGTAACACATCCAAAAAATATACAAAATAAAATGTATTGTACTAATTAAGGTATTTATATTATATATAACTAAATAAATTAGAATAAAATATATAACCTATATAGTCAAATAAAAAATACCATTGGAACAAATGGTCCTATGTAAATTGTGACATATTATCACCATGAAGAAATTAATGGTGATTAATAGAAGTGTTTATTAGATATTAAGAATATCCAATACAAACCATAAATAAGAAGATAATAACAATAAGTAGTTATTTCCATAAGATAGTACCGTAGTTTTTGAACGATGGACGCGTTCCAAGCAAGCAAACTCGTTCTCTAGTTCCATTTCCCGCCAAAATACTATCGCTGTGACCAGAGTAAGTTTGTTGTTGTTTCGGTGCTGACCTTGGGAGCAGACGCTGGAGTGGTTCCCTACGATCTGGGGTGTTTGACCTGCTTACAAACTACCTCTGGAACTACTTGGCAACTCTGCAGATGCCATGTGTCGCCAGATACTCCGATGTCTTTGGACTTTGGAGGGAAAATGACGTGGCATTTGAACATCGCGCTACGCAGTTCAACTACCAACTCTAGCGATTTAGTATGGTAGGTATATATCTAGATATTTGGCGTGCATGCTTTAAATATAGCACAATTAGATAATAATGAATTATATGTTATTGAATGTTATAAGATTATTACTTCCAAATTTAGTATTTACATAATCAGGTTGATAATGGGAAAGTACCAATAATAGCCATAATACATACTATATATTTTGTAGATTTTTGTTATGAAAAATTCCAGTTACAATCATATCAGCTAATTTTGAATAGTATGCATGAAATGTAGGTGTATATGATGACAATATAGGTGTAACTGTATGTTAACATCCTTCTTCCTTACGTAGGTGTGTGTGACGTCATTTAGATGACGGAGGAATGCTCGTTAGGACCAAAATAGAGGATGACGAAATAGGACAGTTACAGGAAGAGCAATGGGTTCATTGATTACATTACTCCGGTTTAGAAAATGGGTGTGTGGTAGACCATATTTACTCTTCTTATCTTTACCCGAAAATAAAAGAAACTGCATTCCAATTTAACATATAAAATGAAAGCAAATTAAAGAATTTGCATGTATGCACTATCTCTGGAAATAGCGAGTTTGCCAATAATGTTCGTAATATATTGAGTGGACTGAGAGTTTTTATCTGTTTAGGTGTGGTCAGATTCCAAACTATTGTCTCCTCGTTACAATGACTATGACCTAATTAAGGTGCTTGGTACAATAGGCTAGCTAGGTGAAGGATCTGCATGGATAGACTGTACTAAAAAATACACGTGGATGTTAGTCCTGTACAGATATAGTGATACTAAAGTTAGTATCATTGCAGTATCACTACAATGATATACTACCATGACAAGAAGTGTTCATTCCTGGGATATTAAAGGAATATTCCAGGAATAAATACTTCTTTCCAGGAATATTCCCTTAATAAACAAGTAATAAATTCTATTTGCCTGGGTATATAAACTAAATGAATTATAAAGTTTGATTGCATGACTTTATTTTCAACTCAAAAATCAAAGAATGTCATTGAAAACAAGCAATGATAGAAAATGTTCTCACAACGTATATATAACTATATCTCCTTCGCAAAATAAATATTTTCTAAAGATAAATAATAACTATAATACGGATAACTCCGAGGCTATTTTTATATCTTGGGAGTAAGACTAAATAAGACAGATCGTGTTTTTTAATTCGTAATTTTTTCAATCATTGATTCTTTGCCATATGGAATGACTGAGTTTGTAACTATTCATCTGTACTACTTAAAATACATTCAAAAATGAGATTCAATATGTACTTATTGCATATGTTTTATTATTATGAAAAATCGCACTAATAACCAGTATTTAATTCTTATTAAAAACTTTATGATATAGAAATTATATCAATAAATCACAGAGTCTTTATATATATACTTATATCAATTACATGCGAAGTAATTATTTTTAATTGGCAATAATAAATATCAATGCAGTTACATACGAGACTGCTTCAAAACTGGTTTGTCTTATTACGTTAACATAGCACGTATAATTACTTTATTATGTTTCTATCGATTTCAGTTACTTATTTATCAGTTATAAATATGCTTGCAAATCAAAAATAATAGTCTCAAGCAGATTTGTATATACTGTATCATTAAAATGATTATAGAAAAGTGTCCATTTTATTCAGTTATGCATGAATTAATTAAATATTTAATTTTATCATGTATTATTTTTCTTTTAATTTTATTTAAAATAGTTTGAAAAAGAAATTAATGTTAAATATAGAAATGAAGTAATATTTAGCATGTGGATCAATTGAATTATAGTATCCGCTATTATTCATTATACTTTATATAAAAAACTACTGTACGCGTGCTGTAAAACCCGACGCTATTTTTGATTCGTTAATATACATAGTATAGACATTGATGAAAGTTCACTTTATTTAGAACTAATAAAAAAACTGAGGACTGAGTTCTAGAAGAAGAATATTCTTAAGCAAAAAAGTTTCATTAATAAACTTTGAAAAATAATTAAATATTGAAATAGACTATCTAATAAAAGAAAACAATGCATATAATAATTAAATACAGTATAAAAAGTTATTTATTAGATAATATTCAACATACGACAATTGGTCATGAAATTCCTTTTTTAATCCAGGTTTACATTTTTGTTGCTCGTGAATGGACATCTTATTAGAAAACTTGAATTGAAATATTAATTTAACGTTGAGATTTCAATAACATTTTTAGAAATATTGGGTGAGTGTGACGGTCAGACAGACACAGAGACAGTCTGGCAGAATCCGTTCTAATTATAATATAATAATATATACATACACAGATATATTTATTCATTTATATTTAAATATCAACATATCATAATATGTATAATATATATTGTATTAAATTAATTGATTTATTATTTTTTTTCTCTTTTCAATTATTTCTTTATCTTCCTGTACAGGTAATACACTTCACACTTTGCAATGGTTTTATAGAGTTATAAAATAGATAAAGTCAACCTTGTCAGTCACTTAAAGATCTAAAGATAAAAAATACTGAAGATAATAAATATTGAAGATAATAAATTTAGTTGCAAATTCCTAGAATACAAAATAACCATACCAAGAAATATATAAGTGCTTATCTCAAATTTCATTATCTACTGATTATGATTTTATATTTCAAATGCAATGATATTTCTCTTGACCTAATCCGTTAGATAATAATGATAATATTTTTACAAGAAACAATATTGTCCTGGGAAACTTTGCTAGCAAGAAAGGATTAGGGTTATTAATAAGTTCTGTAAGTCTCTAAGCAAATTCTTTTGCTCCTTTTTTTCAGTGAGGAAATGCAAAGATAATCTGAAATGGATATCGTCAGAACCTGAGGATTTGATATGATGTTGGTAAGTAAAATATATCCAAAGAAATGAATAACACAACTATGAAGAGGAAATAAACAACTTGAAAATAGAAAATTATGTTTTATGATATCGTAATAGGAAAATAAAAGTGACAGACGGTTCCTTTGGTAGATAAAACACAATATAATCAATTAATTGAATATGCATGCTATTGGTGGATTTAAATATCATTATTATTATTGATTAAATATATACAATTGGTGGATTATATATATTAAAGTGGTTCATCAAAGACATTCAATCGGTTAATTAAATGATAAAGTCAGTTTAACAATAGTGATTATTAATGTCACATTTCATTCTACTTAAGAAAGAAAGTGTTTCTTTTTGTGAGGTACAAAAACTAGGGCATTTCATTGAGTCAATATGACCGGTTATTGTTAGTAAGTATAGCCACTATACTTTATGACTTTCCAGCCAAACTAGATAAAAAAATTACGAGAATTTTACGAGTGCAGATGCCCAGCATCGAGAGCCTGGTATAGTCTGGTGTGTGTTGGTATAGTCTGGTGTGTGTTGGTATAGTCTGGTGTGTGTTGGTATAGTGTGGTGTACGTGTTGGTATAGTGTGGTGTACGTGTTGGTATAGTGTGGTGTACGTGTTGGTATAGTCTGGTGTGTGTTGGTATAGTCTGGTGTGTGTTGGTATAGTCCGGTGTGTGTTGGTATAGTCTGGTGTGTGTTGGTATAGTCTGGTGTGTGTTGGTATAGTCTGGTGTGTGTTGGTATAGTCTGGTGTGTGTTGGTATAGTCTGGTGTGTGTTGGTATAGTCTGGTGTGTGTTGGTATAGTCTGGTGTGTGTTGGTATAGTCTGGTGTGTGTTGGTATAGTCTGGTGTGTGTTGGTATAGTCTGGTGTGTGTTGGTATAGTCTGGTGTGTGTTGGTATAGTCTGGTGTGTGTTGGTATAGTCTGGTGTGTGTTGGTATAGTCTGGTGTGTGTTGGTATAGTCTGGTGTGTGTTGGTATAGTCTGGTGTGTGTTGGTATAGTCTGGTGTGTGTTGGTATAGTCTGGTGTGTGTTGGTATAGTCTGGTGTGTGTTGGTATAGTCTGGTGTGTGTTGGTATAGTCTGGTGTGTGTTGGTATAGTCTGGTGTGTGTTGGTATAGTGTGGTGTACGTGTTGGTATAGTGTGGTGTACGTGTTGGTATAGTCTGGTGTGTGTTGGTATAGTGTGGTGTACGTGTTGGTATAGTGTGGTGTACGTGTTGGTATAGTGTGGTGTACGTGTTGGTATAGTCTGGTGTGTGTTGGTATAGTGTGGTGTACGTGTTGGTATAGTGTGGTGTACGTGTTGGTATAGTGTGGTGTACGTGTTGGTATAGTGTGGTGTACGTGTTGGTATAGTCTGGTGTGTGTTGGTATAGTCTGGTGTGTGTTGGTATAGTCTGGTGTGTGTTGGTATAGTCTGGTGTGTGTTGGTATAGTCTGGTGTGTGTTGGTATAGTCTGGTGTGTGTTGGTATAGTCTGGTGTGTGTTGGTATAGTCTGGTGTGTGTTGGTATAGTCTGGTGTGTGTTGGTATAGTCTGGTGTGTGTTGGTATAGTCTGGTGTGTGTTGGTATAGTCTGGTGTGTGTTGGTATAGTCTGGTGTGTGTTGGTATAGTCTGGTGTGTGTTGGTATAGTCTGGTGTGTGTTGGTATAGTCTGGTGTGTGTTGGTATAGTCTGGTGTGTGTTGGTATAGTCTGGTGTGTGTTGGTATAGTCTGGTGTGTGTTGGTATAGTCTGGTGTGTGTTGGTATAGTCTGGTGTGTGTTGGTATAGTGTGGTGTACGTGTTGGTATAGTGTGGTGTACGTGTTGGTATAGTCTGGTGTGTGTTGGTATAGTGTGGTGTACGTGTTGGTATAGTGTGGTGTACGTGTTGGTATAGTGTGGTGTACGTGTTGGTATAGTCTGGTGTGTGTTGGTATAGTCTGGTGTGTGTTGGTATAGTCCGGTGTGTGTTGGTATAGTCTGGTGTGTGTTGGTATAGTCTGGTGTGTGTTGGTATAGTCTGGTGTGTGTTGGTATAGTCTGGTGTGTGTTGGTATAGTCTGGTGTGTGTTGGTATAGTCTGGTGTGTGTTGGTATAGTCTGGTGTGTGTTGGTATAGTGTGGTGTACGTGTTGGTATAGTGTGGTGTACGTGTTGGTATAGTGTGGTGTACGTGTTGGTATAGTCTGGTGTGTGTTGGTATAGTGTGGTGTACGTGTTGGTATAGTGTGGTGTACGTGTTGGTATAGTGTGGTGTACGTGTTGGTATAGTCTGGTGTGTGTTGGTATAGTGTGGTGTACGTGTTGGTATAGTGTGGTGTACGTGTTGGTATAGTGTGGTGTACGTGTTGGTATAGTCTGGTGTGTGTTGGTATAGTGTGGTGTACGTGTTGGTATAGTGTGGTGTACGTGTTGGTATAGTGTGGTGTACGTGTTGGTATAGTCTGGTGTGTGTTGGTATAGTGTGGTGTACGTGTTGGTATAGTGTGGTGTACGTGTTGGTATAGTGTGGTGTACGTGTTGGTATAGTCTGGTGTATGTTGGTATAGTCTGGTATGTATTTGGAATCTTTGCTGTATAAATTTCGATGACATTACAATTATCTGCAATACACGCAGAATTTAAAACTTGTACAGTACATTAAAACATGCAACACCAAAGTAATACATGTACAGTAGAGTGAAATCACTTACAGCGCAGTCATGTATTTTACAAACATATACAGTAATTGAATAGAGAAAAGAAAGAAAAAAATTCTACACAGACATGTGCACCTACATTGTACACACACAGACATGTGCACCTACATTGTACACACACAGACATATGCACCTACATTGTACACACACAGACATATGCACCTACATTGTACACACACAGACATGTGCACCTACATTGTACACACACAGACATGTGCACCTACATTGTACACACACAGACATGTGCACCTACATTGTACACAGACATGTGCACCTACATTGTACACACACAGACATGTGCACCTACATTGTACACACACAGACATGTGCACCTACATTGTACACACACAGACATGTGCACCTACATTGTACGCACACAGACATGTGCACCTACATTGTACACACAGACATTTGCACCTACATTGTACACACAGACATGTGCACCTACATTGCACACACACAGACATGTGCACCTACATTGCACACACACAGACATGTGCACCTACATTGTAGGCAGGCAGGCATGCAGGTATGTCCGTTAATTTAAAATAAGTTCGTTGTGCTTGGATGTCCGTTGGAGGAACTGCGCAGTGACTGCAAGCTGTTCTATTATACCTGTGTATTATTGGGAGAATTTGGTATTATTATTACCTGGTTTTGAAGTGGTAGTTAAATGTTTTTAAATTTGTTTTGATTGGGCACACATAACTTTTTATTACTTACAAATTAATTTATCTAATATTTTGAAGTAATTGTATACTCATATATATCATTATCACCTTGATATTTAAATCATTATATCACATATTTAACACAATAAATTCATTCTTTTTATTCATTCTCACATGTGTAGAATTACAGATAAAAACTTATCTGAATTTTAATTTTAATTTCTATTTCATACTGCTTAACAAATTTGTACTTGATGTAAAATTAACACTAAATTAGCACTGGTAAGTTGTACAGAATTGGTTCTGTAAGAACTAACATATTGTTTAACAAAAATTAATAACAAAATTTTTATTATAAAATTCTGTATGAAAAATATAATAATTATTAGAATTAAGTATTAGTTGTTAGACAAAATAGCTGATAATTTCAGTTAGGGTAAGTTACGAATTATCGGTCGGTACTACATTTCGGTCAAATAAGAAAAAAATAATATAAAAATGAAAATTATATAATAATAATTACTATATAATTCTTTCTTATATGACCGAAGATGTAGTACCGACCGATAATTCGTAACTTACCCTAATTGTTGACATTGTGATATTGTATCGAAACTCATTGTATATCTTTTAATAATAGTCACACGGGTCTTTCAAAACCTCAAATTCGTAGTTCATGCGCATCGAACATTGCATCAATATTCGTTATATCGTCTGATAAATGGATTGCACATGAATATAGGTGATTGTATTTAAGCTTGAAATATTATAAATATTTTCTCTTCTGTGTAATAATTAAATAATGTGTTTGATTTATATGGATTTAATATTTATTTTTATATATTATAAATGTATTCAATGATTTCGATACATGAATAAAATTCAAGAAGAATATTATAAAAAAAACACTTTAGAAGGTATAGGTAGTTAATTTAAAAGGAAATGGATAAATGTTGCAGTATAAATAGATAGAAAATCTTCGTGTTTTGTAATTATCGAACGTTTATAAGTCAGTAGGGGAGAGGGGGGGGGGGAGGATCGCCAATCATCCCCGTCATAATCTATAAGCTAAGACTTAATTTTATAAGTCGTAAACGCATGTTTAAATATCACAATATCAAAACTAAACTAAATAGCGGGAGGACAGAAAAGTTATCTTTAGTTTTCAATGTGAATTTATGTAATCGGTCATAATTTGACTGCACATGGATTTCGAAGTCAGAAACTTATAATAGAGCTATAGTTAGTTAGGACACATATCATAGCAAATGGAACACTGTGATACGCACTATTGAATTATAAAGTACTATTATCAAGTATACAGATACGTTATCGGCAACTTTTGAAAAAGACAGGTAGCAGTTTAATGATGCACTTTTATTTATTTTTCTAAAATAACCATTGCGAACTGCTCAGCAATGCAGAATTGCCTATGAGTGGAAATTTAAACGAGTTAGGAAGTCGAAATGATGATAACATTCTCCTTTCAGTCATTAAATAAAGCTAAGTAAGCAAACCATATGACTGCTTTCAAGATACATCATCGTGATCGTGACAGAAAGAATGTCTGGAATGCGGTTCTGTTAATTGAACTAATGCTGTGTAGTGAATATACATCAAGCGGTACAAAGTTTGCCGCATATCAAACATGCTGTTAAAGGTGCTTCAACATTTTACCAATTACATTTATCATCGTCGGTGCAGTTGTACAATACTTTTCTGTATTAAGGGCATGAACTTGAAGAACTGTTATTGCTTCATGTTATGCCTCTACTCAACAGGATGCAATCATTTTATCGATATTAGTTATATTATGCTAAAATTTGTGATGTGTACTTTATTATGTATATACTAATACGTATTAACTTTTTATATCTTTTTATATATCTTAAACTTTATATATATTATATATTTTCTTAAAAAAAGATCTTATTTTAAAGTTAAAAAAACTTAACTACTAACTGCTTTACTAAGTAATGCTAAATTTGATTGGTATTGCACTTTAATCCAATACTTACTGATATGACATGTCTCATTGAAAGTTTTTAAGTACTGGACATCACTCTTATTACGTCTCACAATTATGACAATCGAATGAAAGTGAAACATGTCTCGTTTTTATTTCTTCTGGTATAGAAAATATTTTAGGAGTAACTTTGGTAATTTGGCTAGTTGTTTTTCAGTTAATATGTTTTGCAATAAAATTTTACAGGTGGGAGATTTTAAAAAGAATTTTATGATAAATAATATACGTTATTTACCGTACAATTATTTTTAATGCATAAGTTACGGCGAAAACATGTTAACTGAAAACGACCAACTAAATTATCAAAGTTACTCCTAATATATTTTCTATACTAGGAGAAATAAAAGCGAGACATGTACCACACTTATTCGATTGTCATAAGTGTGAGGCATAATAACGTAAGAGTACGCCTGTGCCTAAGTAGAATAAAATTAGAGTAAGTACATGCCTAAGTAAGAGGATTGAAGATGACATAAAGTAAATAAAATTAATCCGCGTAAAGTTGTTATATCAACATGATTAAAATTGTCTGCAAATTTTCCTTCACTATGATTAATAAATGGTAATGAATCACTTAGCAGTAGCCTGATTAATCTGCCATCAAATAGATTATTAAATACTAATTCAATGCCATCAGCCAGTAAATGATTGGATAGTCTACTTCTTTCATAAATGCATATTGAATTTGATAAAGATCCAATAATGTAATTTCAATACAATTATGGTATATTACTGTATTTGTTTAGAAAAATTTTGAAACTTAATATTTATTGCATAATGGTTAGGAAAGTATTATAGGCCAATATATCCATAACTAGTAATATCATTTGCATAATCAAATATATCATTCAAATTCCATTTTTTTATTCTATAATAGTATATCATCTTAAGGCTAGTGTTTAAATCTTCCTATTTCAGGAATCTAAATTTAAAAATCACACTTTCTCTCATTGCTGTAGATTGATAAATAGTGATGAAACTCCACGAAATAAGTGATAGTAATTCATCAATGATTCAACCAATGATATACCAAAACGATATGCAATAGACGAAGTGTGTTCGAATTAAAAAACATTTAAAATATGTGGGAGAAGTTGAGTCGAAACCCACGTGGATCTCACCGTAAACTGGCTGTAGCACCGTAAATTCTAACAGCACCGTAAATTGCTGTTAGAACACTTCAATGTATCGAGTAGTGAAAGAAGACCTAAGAGTATAAAACTATTTAAAATATTGAAACGTCATGAGTTTACTGACCATCATGAGAGAATGAGAGCTGAAAGAAGTCATCACGTCCTGAATGAGATGGTTGAAAGAACGCTTCCTGACTTGGTTTTCACAGATGGGAAGAAATTTGACATTCAACAAGCTACGTTTGGATTAGGTTTAGAGTACCTCAAGTTCAATCTACTTCAAAACACCAAGTCTGTGATAGTTCGGGTTTCTGCGACTGCCGCTGAAAGATCTTCCCTCGTATTCGGGGGATGCGGGGCCAAATTGAACTCAGAATGTTACATCTCTCTCATTCTGAAATCAAAATTTTCTACAATGGACAAAAGAATACATTCAGGGTTCCCAATAGAGTTTTCAACTGGATTCAGCACCTACACTTGATTCTAAATTCACCCAAACCTAGATTCAAGAACATATTTCATCTTTCATGGGCAAAGATGTTCGGCCAAAATGGAGTCCAGATATAAATCCATTAAGGACTTTTATCTCTGGTCAATTTTAGATACAAAGGTATTTGCAACTTCTCACACTTCTCTCGATTCCCTGAAAGCAAAATTGAAAGTGCAATGGGAAAAAATTCCACAAGAGAAGATACGTGCCGCTTGTGAGTTCAAAATATACATCTTTTCTTTTGATAAATATTTTACTAAACAAAGTTCATATTTTTTAAATTGTTAAAAGAATGTCCTCACAAAATTTATTTTCTGCTTTCGTCCTCATAGTACTGTAACGATAGTTCAGCTGTGAGGAATGGAAGTTGAAAATAGTCACTAACTACTGTGTATATTTCAACTTTGTCAAAAATACTTGTCTAACTAAATACTGAGTAAAATGAAGATGGAGTGAGAATAGGAGATGTCCCGTGACGGCGTAAAATGCTAATATTTAATCCATATATTTTAATACCTCTAGATACCTACTAAATAAAAAAGTTCTAAATGAGAAATAGAAACATTTCAAATTTAAAAGGAAATTATAACTGTACATTAAAGATATTACCTACTTATAAGGAAGGAATTTATAATTAAATTTCCAAAAAACTACGAAATTATTAAACTAAGTTGTTCACATTAATTTCCTTGACAACATGCATTAAACTTGTTAATTGTTTAAAAATGCTCCATAGTTCTTCGTTTGTAGTAGCTGGATTTCTTACTGAAAGCTTATGGTACTATGGTTATAATTACAAGTACTAAAAGCTTATGGTACTATGGTTATAACTATAAGTACTAAAAGCTTATGATTTTAATTAAAAAAAGGTTCGATATAATTTGAATAAATTTTTCGTAATGATCTGTTCATCTAAGTTTACCATATCCTTTTCTTTCTATTTGCTGTGTATGTTGGCCTCAATTCCCTTGTTTGTAATCTTGTAGCTCAGTTTAATTCAGTCTTCCATACAAAGTCACTCGCCTATTTCACAATTTAAAAGATTTTTTTTTTTGCTTTATGCAATGTAGAAAAAGTTACTTCAACTCTGCCTTATTTTTTCTAAAAAAATGAACATACATTTGCACTTTTAATAAATCCTTTTAAAAATGAAAGAAATAAAATAAATTTAAAGAAATATTGAAGAATGATATATTTAAAGAAAAAAATGAATAATTGAAATTTAGATAAAATTTGAAGAATTATAAATTTGATTCAAATTTGAAGAATTATTAATTAATCGAAAAATAAAGAATTATAAACTGAAAAAAATATTGAAGAATTATTAATTTAAATCAAATTTGAAGAATTATGAATTTAAATGAAAATAGTAGAATTATTAATTCAAAGTTATAATTCATTGAAAAGGCTAAAAATCAGTTTTGACTAAAAGTAGTGTGTAACTAGTGAAATAATATCAAATAATAGAACAATCTATCGTTTGATAGGTAGCGTTTGATACTAGTGGGGGAAATAACTCCATGGGGTGGAGGATGGAGGAGGGGGGGGGGGTTATGTTCATCACGTACCTCCAAGTGAATTATAAGACTGTTCCAAAGGGCGAAAATAAGTCCCTACTTTTTACCATTCTAACAAATTTATAGGGTGAGGTTCCTGTATTTTTCTCTACTCATTCTTTGATATACTAAGGAAAAGACCGGAGTTGAATTAATTCCTCGCCATTATTACATTTCTGTGCGCGGTGTCTAAATACTCCTCCCTAAAGACTGGATGGTATTTTAATTTGCACTTTTTGGGAGAGAATAAATGCTGATGTAATGTGATTATATTCCTGTAAAACTAATGTCATCTGAATAATTATAATTTGAATAATTAAATTGCCAACACGTTTCAAATGTATTACAATGGATTCTATTCATTTTTAAAAGATTTATCAATTTACGTTTGCTATTCAAAATTAATGATCAAATGTTTCAATTATGAATGTTGCCCTCAAAATTGATTTCGTACCAAAGAACAATTAAAATGAGTCACAATACAATTAACGTAAATGTTATTCAAGTCTATAAAAACATTTGCCTGTAATATAATTAATAAATGACCTGCCTATGTAGGACCTACAGGTTATTGTTACCTTTAAAGAGCAACCGAACATTGGTGGTTGAGGGTTTTACTTTCCACTGGTAAATACAAGAAAAGGAGGAAATACACTATAAACCAAGAAAATATTGATTGGTGAGTTTACTTAATTGGATACGACGGGCACTCTTCCATTGAATGTTGATTTTGCTCGTAGAATAACTACACTGCGGAATCGGAACTGTTCTGAAATCTGCTTCAGTGACTTTTTCGAACTCCAATGTATATTTATATTCTGTTACAGCACTGAGGACAGGGTACAGTCTCTGCCGTCTGGACGATATTGTGACACGTGGAATAGCATTTTGTGGTCACTCACCCAAAGTTCTTCATAGAGTAAGTCTTTCGATAGTCAACCAACACTTCTTCTCTTTCTTCAGCATAAATTCTCGTAAACTTGACTTACTAGCAGTTCTATCAAGCTAACTTGATGAATACAGAGTGATATATATATATGTTACATATACAGGAAGACCTTTCATAATCTCCTTCTAGATTCACCTGTATGATACATCTTCCCCTCATTTCTTCAAAGTCTAACCACCTGTAGGATGTCTCCAATCTTACCCTCAGCCAATGATCACCAACTGATTCTAAAAACACGATTCTATCCTTTTCGCTAATTGTATCACAGGAGAAATAACACGTTCAAAAAAGTTTAAAAATTGCTCTCGATCCTAATCGAAAAAAATAATTATTTCTACACAGTCTGTAGAATTTTAAATACAGAATGTACATCTGGATCCAGAAAAATAATCACGAAATATCAAAATAAAATTGCTCTCGCCAACACATCTTATGTAAAATGGTTGTAACTGATATTTTCCATAAAGTAATATAATGAATGATATCGAAATCCTGTCTTTTTCACTGGAATGATTTTTGCAAAGAAAATTCTTCCGAAGAATCTTCAAACAAGATGACCACTTACTGGTCGATTATCCCTTCTTAGATATTAAATTTTCTGAATATTTCACCAGACTTTGATGTAACTCACGTGTGTATTTGATGTAACTCACGTGTGTATTTGATGTGACCCAGGTGTTTATTTGATGTAACTTACGTGTGTATTTGATGTAACTCACGTGTGTATTTGATGTAACTCACGTGTGTATTTGATGTAACTCACGTGAGTATTTGATGTGACCCAGGTGTTTATTTGATGTAACTTACGTGTGTATTTGATGTAACTCACGTGAGTATTTGATGTAACTCACGTGAGTATTTGATGTAACTCACGTGTGTATTTGATGTAACTCACGTGAGTATTTGATGTAACTCACGTGAGTATTTGATGTAACTCACGTGAGTATTTGATGTAACTCACGTGAGTATTTGATGTAACTCACGTGAGTATTTGATGTAACTCACGTGTGTATTTGATGTAACTCACGTGTGTATTTGATGTAACTCACTTGAGTATTTGATGTAACTCACGTGTGTATTTGATGTAACTCACGAGTGTATTTGATGTAACTCACGAGTGTATTTGATGTAACTCACGTGTGTATTTGATGTAACTCACATTATCTCTAGTAGCATGCATGACAATGCAGGCTAAAGTGCTTTAGAATGTATAGTTTTTTTAATATATGCATGGAATCTACTAAATGAATGCAAGTGTATTGACTCCTTGCAATAATGCACACACGTGTAAAATTTGTAATTAATTACAAAATGATTAGAAAAAGATATTGAATGACATAAATATTAATTGTATCTAATCCTAAATAATTCTATGTGTAATTATGAATAATATTTTGAATATTCGTTTGATAATTTTGCAACTAATTTGTAATTGTATAAGTAACATTTTTAAATTTTATGAGAAAAAAAGGAAGGGAAGTTTGAATTTCTAACCAGTTGTCAACATGTTCTGTACTCTTTATTTTGTAGCAAAAGATTAAAAATGTTCATGGCAAAGATTTCAACCACAAAAACGTAATATTTATTGGTGTAATTGCAGCAATAAAATATAAATTCTTACTGGATAAATTTCTTCAATTGAATGCATTAATTAAACTCTGGTTATTTAGTCATTTCAAAAATGTCCAATCAGATGTATCACTTCCATTGACTTTGTCTCATGTATCTATCTGGAAAATTACAAATTTGTCTCCTAAGATTTTTCAGTCTTTCAATCAGACACTACAGTACGTTCTAATGATCAATATCTTTGATCATTTTTCCCCTGCTTTCTTTTTATCGACCTACTGTGAATTTTTTGAGACTAAATTCACCCCTCCTTTATACTGCCAGTCATAATTTTCTACTTGAAGACCCTGACGAATTAACAGCTCATTTAAAACTGCTTCATGGCAGCCGTGAGGACGTCCTTTTTACGTTTAAAAAATAGCACGCCCGACCCTACCCTAGTCCGAGCGAAGCTATTATGTTTTAGTGTCATAACTTATCAAGTCACCATGTCTGGAATATCAATTTGCAGATTAGCATTTTTAGGTACGCCGCCGTGCTCGGGCTTCAGAAAATTCGAAACTCTTACATCATTATTCTGATAAAAGAGAGGGCTATAAAGTGTCGGCCACCCTATCGAATGTCGTGTACCTCACAGGGTAAATATCACTTATTATAAACTACAGTAATTGACTCAAAGATACTGTCTGCCATTCACTCACTCTGTTTATTTCACCATTTAAAAAGTTATCCATTATGTATTTGTATCGGTATATCGTGATTAGAGTTATCCAAACAAATTTCATATTTTTCTTTCACTTTAATCATTTATTGCATATTGATTATTATTTTATTATGATCACTTTCAATTATAGTATTAAGTATAATCCTCTCCATTATAGCATTATAAGTTTAATTCCATTACATTCCTAATCATTTCAGTGACTTAAGATAAGTTTGATAGTACCCATTAGCAGCCACGTGGCAACGGAAAAAAACTTTTATACGACTGCACTATTTTTATGGAATTTCTGACATTCATATGTGGAAAAATAGAATTTATTGTTATTGTTCATGGGGAGGGGAGTGATTATGGGGGGATGGGGGGGGTGGGGTAATTAAACGGAAGAAAATTAAAGGCCTTAAATGAGTCATTGATAATTTTTGTATGTTGTATGAAAGACTGTATTTAGAAGGTCTTCATTGTTAAAGACTATAATGAATGGAAAGACTAATTAAATGATTTAAATGAATGATCTGAAATTTTTTATCTGTACAATTTACTATGACTTTTAAGTTGGTGATAATATGAGAATTTTTCCATTTTAGTCAATAATAACTGACCCTAGTTCTGATATCTTCTAGCACAACGTTAATCAGTTCTAGAAATTCCTACTCAATCGAAAAGTCACATAATTTGCGGTGGTTCTTGCTAAGAATGTACGAATACCTCCTAAGTCAACATAATGAAGGAGACTCTTTCAAAAGACTCGTCTGATCTCAACACAATAACTCTAGTTTTTAATAAATGAATATTCAGAGCTGCTCAGACAATATCATTCGAGATATTTCATTTAACTCATATTAATGTTGACTTCTTTATTCGAGACCATATTTAAAGGAGAGGCCTAAATTATGACCTGAATGTGACCAAAGAGGACTCGCACTAAATACTCCTGTTCTTTTTGATAATTTTTCAATATTCTATGAGTAGGGTTGTGACAATATGCGTTTAAAATCATAGATCCTGAAAATATTATAGACGGAGTGAGATAAACAGTATTGAATCGTTCTGAATCAGCGGTATATAGAATTCGATACCATTACATTTCGTCTATACTGTTTCTAAGATCTATGATTTTAAACGCATATTGTCACAACCCTACCTATTATAGAAAATATTATTATTCTTAGTTTTAGATTAAATGTTTTTCTATGCGAAATCAATATATTGAGGTGAAATGTTGAAGGCACCTGCACCAATTGCAAGCTGCACGCAGTGTGCAGTTACGTTCCGCAGCCTAAACACAGACAACAGCTTTATGGAGGTGGCAAAAGACTAAATAAAAAACACAAAAACAATTGCAAAAAACTGTCAAAATCGTGAAGGAATTTGCTCGGTGGATTTATCAGAGACGTACTGAGCGAAACGCGGGGAAGAAACGCGAGAAACGGAGTGAGAGAAGCGGGTGAGAGCAATGAGAGAAATGAGAGTAGTGAGAGTAGTGAGAGTAATGAGAGTAATGAGAGGAATGAGAGTAATGAGAGTAATGAGAGTAGTGAGAGTAATGAGAGTAGTGAGAGTAATGAGAGTAGTGAGAGTTTTATTTTCCCCAAGAAGTCTTACAATATTTTGATAACAAATCTTAACATTGAGCAATTTTGTCTTTTTGTTTAAATAATATACCTACTAATTATATCACAATTCCCTACCAAGACTACATAGTCCTATACTTCAGTTCACAAACTCTTTAATCCTCTCTTTCCCCACCACACCTTTCTCTGTGGGTTTACATAGTAACTATGACATCATTCATGTTAGCTGAGGTAGGTAGGATAAGTTATTGATATTCCTTCAGTTGACTCTCTGTTAAGTCATTGCAGTGATTTACTGTTCTTATAGCTGCCTTTGACAGTTCTGTGCTTACGAATCAATTGCTTGCCATGTGCAACAGGCAGACCCACTCGGAAAAATGTTATCGCCAGTTATTGTGATCAGATGTGAATTAGATGGTGTCGGCGAGTGATCATAGATTTGATGAATAGTCAATCGTAATTGAACAAATTGACTAAATAACGACTTTACGGTTTAAAATAGGATATAGTCAATAATTTCGTTTTCGTTTATATTCAGACAGAATGTCAATGATCTCTTAAATTATGATCTCTTAAAATAATTGACTGTGAGAATGTTTAAAAAGTAGAATTTGATAATCATTTATAGTATAAACTATATATATACATATTACATTTATGTACGTATATGGTAAGAACAAATTTAAAGAAACTTCATGTAGGGTAACTTACGAATTATCGGTCAGTACTACATCTTCGGTCATATAAGAAGAAATGATATACAAATTATTATTATTATACAGTTATATTTAATTAATAATTCGTACTTACCCTAGGCTTGTTTAAATGCATTTTTCTTCTTTTTGTGCACTTTATATATACTATATGTTTTTGTATTCTTTCTTCAATGAATTATTATCCTATAATTTATAAATTCAATAGAAATACAATAAATTAGCGAATGTTCAAATTAGTGGTAGTTAATAGTTGATAAATTCCTTTATTTCCTAATTACCTGTACTATTTCTGAGCAGGATGATGGGGATAAAATAAAGGTTCATTAATTACTTCTTATAGACTTATGAGACTTTATAGACTAAGGCAATCATCAATTTTCTCCTCATGTCAAAAGCGCTTACCGAGCCAAGTACAATATTACAACATTTAACATTATTCGGTGATATAAGTGAGTAAGAAATTGTTAAAACATTTTAAAATTGTTCATATTACACATATTTATTGTTATCAAAAAGATATTCTCTACAAAAATTGTGAATTAGTTATTCAATATTCATTCAACAAATTTAATCATTTATAAATAGCATTAAAATGAATTAATTTAATTATTTATAAATAGCATTAAAATGAACTAATTTAATTATTTATAAATAGCATTAAAAATAAACCAAGTTCATTGATTCATTTCATTACCATTTATTCACTATTAACATCATTAATTCATTAACTTCAACTATTTATAAGTCAGTCCATTATTTTTCATTAACATTAGAAATTCATTAACCTCTAATTATGATTGTTCATTAATTTCAATCATAACATCACGTGCAAACTGCACGTGCAAGACCGTGTAAATAATATTCCATTATGAGATATGTATATATGTAACGATAAATAATTGTACAATACTATATCTATTAATAACATCTAAAACCATACAATCTAAATCATAATTCAAATACTTGATCAAAGCTCTAAAAAGGATTAACAAATAAATATTTCATGTGATTACCAGAACGGAATCCGAACCAGTCATTTCTGATATTTCTGAGTCACTTCACCACGTTATAGCTCTAGTAATTTGTGACTAGTTTCCATACGTGTCCTTTATACTTCCAACTTAAAGTGATATTCAATGTTAGAGTACAGGGTAACAAATTTAAGCGTCCGTTGAAATAGGTTTTGTAACAGATATGATTTTCTATCTTGAGTATTGATTTTGACTGCCAAGTCAAATTAGCAATTGGATATATATATCATGTATTTCAAGCTCAATATTAATTGTCTTGATTTTTTTTAATTTCATATCCAACATAATTATAATAAAACTGCAGCTGCAAATTTTAATAAATCTGAATTGAAACCCAAATAAAAGTAACTTCAGTATTATGAACATAGGCCTCTAAAAGCATTCGAATCATCAATTTTCAATAATTTATCAGACTGACAGCTACTGCGGATATCGAAAAAATCGAGATTTCCATTTATGATTTAAAAATAAATGATTATACAATAACCCTACTATAGCATGTAGTTATTTATGATCGATGTGGATATTTATTATTGAAAACGTTCACATCCCCACATGAATTTCATCTCTTTCTATTTGAATAAAGTGATACCCTTTGCGATGGTGAACTACTAAATAGACTCGTCGTTTTTCCTTCATTGGGAAGTTTTCATCACTTGGTCCCTCCAAATAAAAAGTGCCAGAAGTAATCAAAAAAGATCAGCCTGTAATTGTGCATTAGGAAGTTCTCCTTCTATCAGTTGAGTTTCTATCTTTCGAGTCATTATTTTGCTGTCGTCATTTCTAATTAGTGCAGATCAATTGGTAAATGCCCTTTTGATTGAGCACCACCCTTATCTCCTTCCTAACATTGCCTCTTCTTAATTACAAACATCACTAAATTGAGACTGAATTCACAGAACTAGTTCCAAGATATTCATATCAAAAGTAACGAAAAAAGTACAAGAAATTATAAAATTTCATCAGTATTAAAAAAGTGAAATATGAAAAAAAATCTAAATTCTTTTTCATAATGGTTATTTCACAATACCATGTATATTTCAATATAGTATTTAGTAGTATGTATCGTCATAAGGGCTACTTACATTATATTGCCAATTATAATTTTTTGTAGTTTATACCATGATGCAAATAATTATTTCATCCCTCAAAATGATAAAATTAATTCTTACCATTAAATTAATCGGAATGCATGAATTATACAGATACAGTAATAACTCAATTAAATACATTATAACCGTACTCTATGCTAAATTACTAAACTGCATGGCAACTTGTAGGAAACAGTACACCATACACTATCATATATCACTACAATGAACCTCATGTAGTTACCTAGTAACAACTCTAAAACTCACTCAGCCAACTTTAACGTAACGTGATATGTTTATGACGTCACAGGGAAGTACTGCGACCTACTGTCAAATGAAGCCTACCTATGGAAAGTTAAAAAGACACCCTAAAACCTCACACGACTGTATTTGCCTGCACTTTTATGTGAGTGACAACTGAGCCATCAAAATGTGTGTTAGGAGTGTCGGTTTTCTTGTTCCGATACCCGATAGCTTTGTCTTGTGGCGCAGTCATGAGGCGTGTCTGTGCCGTGAAAAATGTCACCAAAACGTTATTATCTAAAATCAACTGGTACATTAGTACCCGTGGAGAAAGTTATGGTAGGGCAACTGAAGATTAAGAGAGAACAGCACAGTAGTTCGTACTATAACTCTACAATAGCTTTTAATGTTCCACTATAACTCTACTGTAGTTTTTACTGTTCCACTATAACTCTGCTGTAGTTTCTACTGTTCAACTATGACTCTACTATAGCTTTTACTGTTCCACTATAACTCTAGTGTAGTTTATTCTGTCCCACTATAACTCTACTATAACTATACTCTATGCTGTAGATACGTGAAATGTAACGTAGGTGTGAAAATTAATTGATTACCATATATATAGACCAAACATTCATGGAATAAATAATCAATATATAAAATAAATATTCTTTTTTTATTTGCTCTATTGTTCTAATCACAAGCTACAACAATCATCTGTTTTATAATATAGATAAAATATATAGATATATAAATATCAATCTGCTATTAAAAGCATTTTTATTTACCCTCACTGTAACTAATAATAGCAAAACGTGTATGGTTTATTGCAGTGTTAAAATATGAATAGAAAAAAGCTCTTATGCGCTACCTATAATTGCATTTGCCATCATTTTTCACATTCTAATTGAAAAATGATTGTATGAACTAAATAATAAGCGGATTATTATTAAAATAGGATATGTATGTAATATTAACCTATAGAATGAAGTAAAGCATAGAAAGAATGCAAGTGAAATCTTGATAAACGCATGATATGGAAAAATGAAATAAAGAGAGAACTAGTAAAGGCAAATGGAAAGAGGAAATGGAACGAGAAATGAAAAAATAGGTGGAAAATGTATATACTAAAAAAATATATTTCAGTTACAGTACGAACAAAATATTTGTATATAATACAATTTTAAATCGGTGATAAATTACAAAAAATACTTTATTGTTTTACGTTTTATAATTTAATTATTATATAAAGAATTGAATAAAATTTTACATAAAACATTCAATGATAACAAATTATGATTGTATGAAACGTTGAAGTTCTATATTTTTGTACTTTTGTTGTATTTTAA
The DNA here is from genome assembly GCA_947561585.1 of Caprella mutica. Classification (NCBI taxonomy): domain Eukaryota; kingdom Metazoa; phylum Arthropoda; class Malacostraca; order Amphipoda; family Caprellidae; genus Caprella; species Caprella mutica. The sequence continues at coordinate 167,830 of CANNZV010000695.1, read as the reverse complement.
TAACCTCATAATCTATGTTTACTACCAACCAAAATTTTTAATTTGACATCATTTAAAATATTTCATTATATTACAAACTACTTTAGAGTAATTTAGATTTCTGTAACTAAGTAGAATCTATCTAATAGTTAGGTAATTTTCCCAGTCATATGAGGTAAAGGGTATATCTAGCTATCATAAACACCCTATACTCACAATTGTTAGATAAATCCTTTACCTCATTTGCCATTCATTATCATATACACATTAATTTATTCATTGTTTACTTTATTTAGATTAATTTATTCATCAATTTTAAAAAACTAATTAAAATGATTTGGCTTACATTTTTATATCTTCAATCAGCCTAATTCATTTAATTAATAGATATATAAAATGAATTAATTGACTGCAGTCAAATATTATGAAAATATTTCCATCTGTGCATTTACATTTTTTTCTCTTTTCTAACTATAATATATATTCTAAAATCTTCTGTTTTTTTTAACATATTTTATAAACAGTGTGGAAAAATAATGATATAAACTAAATACAACACTATACGTATAGGGTTCATTTCGTTATTATTTAACAATTATATTGAGCTCTATTAACATATAAGTGTTCAATTTTTGACAGACCATTTACGTCACTGTCATGGTTATCCATGGATAAAACTACGTACTGTAAGTAACTAACAGTAATAATGACTTATTGTCTATTGTTCTACGGTTGCATTTAAAAAACAATTAATGAAAAAATAACAATGACACATAAAAATGTACAAAAGTAGTCATTTTAGTCCTAAATACCTGGGATAATTATAACTACTTATGAATTATATAATTCGTATGAATTTCTACAATATTTAGTTAAAACCTAAAATTTGAGCTCCACACAGAATTATTAGGCAAGTTCGAATGTTTGGAATTTAAATGTTTACATATTCGAATAAATACTTTCGCTTGACGGGTGAATTCGAATTGTATAACGTGCTGGTAAACAATTCAATGATTATTGTATAAGTTTATATTATAATCACGAGTGCAATTGAATACATCAACTATCTTCAATTTTCAGAGAATAATAGATTAAGAAAAGATCTAAATTTATGTCTAAATTAATATAAATCTGTCTCCTTTATTGTGACGAACTGTAAATAAAAAAGCTTATAAATACCCTATATACAGTATATACAAATTTGAATATTGGAGGTAACAAAAACAAATAGACATGGAAAAGTTAAATATGTATTAATATATATATAATACAAATATAAAATTACTATTATTATGCCGATGGAAATACATTCTATAAACACTGAAATTTGATCGAGTTATTTTGTCCCTTTCTTATTACTGTGTATATTATTATTGTATAAAAAAGAATGTTAAGATTATTTTTTCTTATATAATTTCACTTGTTCTTCAATGAAAAAAATAGGTACTTTCCTATTATCTCATCGCAATTTCTTATTTCAACTTATTAAAAAAAGAGTTTTTTAATGTATCGTGGCTACTGATTATCAAGAGAAAAAAATGGATAATTTAAAAACACTTGTTCGAAAAAATGACAGTGAAGAGAAGTATAGAAACATTTAAAACAAGAGGCAATGTGGAACTAACCGAGAGATGCTAGATGGATATTTAGTTTCTTTGGCGTCAATCATCTAAAAATATATTTAATGATAATAAATCTAGAGTAACTCTTTCAGATGGTTACTGAATTTTATCCACCAACGTAAAAATTCATATTTCAATAAATTTGTGTTCTTTAATATATTCGTTTCATTAAAATCGGTATTCACATTACTATACATTAAAAAATATATTTATTTGTTTCATTAAAATAGAAGTTGCGGGAAGAAAGAAAGTACCAAAAAATTATCTTCAAAAATCATATTTTAATCGAAATATAACAATGATAAGATAAGCTTTTACATTTTATTTAATATATATTCAATATTTCCATGCTATATATAGTATAAACATAAAACTGTATCATGCACAATGCCAAACATACAATAGTCATCAGAGTCAATATATAACACAAAGTAATAAATAAGGTTGAGCAAAGAGCTAAGCAGGTGCTGAAATAAGTACTACACAACAGTCACTAGAACGGCTCATAAAAATTAATTTTCAAGTCGTAAGCTCACGCGCGCCGTCCACGTGTTAGACGGTCGAGGCTATAAAAGAACGTATAATAACATCTCTCAACCTGCCTTAAATAGACATTGTACGTTATTTGGGTGTGTGGAATTAGCGTCACGAAACATGTAGAAATGTATAGAGAATATTATACTCAAATAATTGCATGTTAATACCTTTTGAAATTGTATTTGAGGCTTTATATAATATATATTTCTGATGATTGATTGAATTAAATAGATTGAATTTAGTGAACCAAAAACAAAGCTACTGCATATTAACATTTACATATGTATATAAAGTTGTAGGTTCTGCGACCTCCAGATACATATTAATGCATATGGCGCTACAAACCTGGGTGAAATGACATATAAATACATGATGGAGTTCGCTGGATTTACAAACAAGTATATTTACATATAAAATAAATGATATTTCAATAGATCAAAGATATGAAACTCTCTCTTCCATCCAAACTCTGAATATTTATGATGTGGAACATAAAATAGTCTGTTGGAACTTACACAGAAAAGGTTTTTATTTCATTAACTGATTTGCGGGAATGAAATTATTCCAGTAGGAAAAATTAATCTGGTGAATTGGAGTCCATATATTTTTGTATGGCTGAATGAATATATTTCCTGATTAAATGAGCATATAGGTAGGTTTTTTCTACTTTTAAAAATACTTTTCATTTTCCGAATATTCCACAATTTCTATATTCCATTCAATAATTTAAAAGTTATGTCCCCTATATATCGAAACTTAAATTCATATCAAAAATGTACTATGTGAGTATATAAGACACGATATATCTATGAAAGAATAATATCTATGTAAACCCGTAAAATTGTGCTAGTGTGATATAAACACGTATTAAAATGATATGGATTCAGGGTTCTAAATCTCCAAATTTAGATTTAAATGTAGATATTAATCATATATATGATTGTTATTTCGTTTACATATGTACTATATATGTAGCTTACGTTAATTCATATGACTTTGGTTTGTAGGTGTAAAATCATTTTCATTATTCCAATTGAAAGTCCATTAGAAATATTATACAGATCAATATATGGAAAGAAGGTTTTTTACTTTATTGCAGCAACAAGCGAAATGTGGCCTAAATTTTCCATTATTCTGTTAAAAAGTATCTGGAGTTCGTATTTTCCAACCCAAATACTGTTTATTGAGCTAGCCGTCAATTTGACTGGTCCTTACTTTTCAAACATTTCTATCTCATAAATAATTATTGGTATATACTTTAATTATTTTTCATTGTTAATGTATCGAGACGCTCTCCCAATAAAAAATCGAAGTATCTACCAATAATAATTTATGAGATACAAATGTTTGAAAAGTAAGAAACCAGTCAAATTGACTGCTTGGCAGTTCTACTGTTAAACTCTTTCACTCACTAACTGGTCAGTTTAGAACTGTAGATCAATAACTTTTCAAAGAAGGATGCTTCATGCAAGAAGCGTGCTCGATTCTACGCTAACTAAGCGTTACTAACCAGCGTTAAATGGCTTGCAAGTGCACGTTGACACTATTAATCATTTAATCGATGTGGTAACATTAATAAATAGTATCCTTATTTTTCAGTTATTATCGATTATTAATCTATATTTCAAAAGATTGTAAAATAATTATATCAATGATATCACGTTATATTTCTTAAGTTTTAAAGCATCTTGTATACGAAAAAAATCATTGATCAAAATTGTAATGAATCGGAATACTATGATTTCATAAATTTCACAATAGTATTATCTCTTCAGTGGGATCTACTATTCTTACTATTTTTCTATTTGCTTAAACAAAATGGAACTAAAAATATATATTAAAGGAAATGAACGAATTTTAATCAGAGTTACCTATGTTGTGAGTATCCATTCGATTGAGCCTGATATATTCTTCCAAACATCAACTGACCATTGACCTGTTCGGTCTATTTAGATCTGAATGTTAGTCACCCTTTGATATTTTAATTACTCCGACTGAAACATAAATTGAAATATTGACTAATGGTTCAGGATCAATAATATTGAAATTCAATATTGAAATTTGTGTATAGAATATATTTTTTATTAATTTAAATTATAGAAGAACAGTATATTGCTTTAATTTTTATTTCATAAATAAACATGGGGGATATTTATACTAGTTACTGGAAGATATTTACAATTATGTGTAGCATACTTTTCTTACATTTTGTATTTAAATATTTTTAAATTCTTAATTTATTGATAAATTTTAAATAAAAATTATAAATATGTAAACAAGATAAATTTAGGTTTTAGTAAATAATTATCAAAAATTAATTTTAGTATATATGTAGAATGAATCAATATACTCTTATCTAGTTAATTCATGGAAATTACGTTTCTGTAAGTATACATAAAAAAACATCTGGTTTGTACCAATCATTAGTATTTTACCAGATGATTTACAAGGAAGTGAATTAATTTGACAAATAAACATTGTAAGTATTATTAAATATGTATGTAAGCTTAAACATTGTGTCACACCTCAGACATGATAGAATGTGCTAGTTAGCAGATCACATTCGCAACTCTGGGTTATACAATGTACAAGATACTTTATAAAAACATACTAATTCCTTAAAACTACATTTCATAGATTGCATGCAATGTGGAAATGGTCCCTACAGAGATCGAAATACACGTGTATTTAAAAACCATTCCTGCGACTGTATTGGATTGCTATTCGGTGAATGTGGAAGAATTTCACTTTGCCTTTTTTGGATATCACGTGTCTGCATTTTCAGAAATGTAATTGAAGAATGCTTTTAGCATTTAATTGCACATTCTCCCCTAATGTAGTGGACGTAGAGGAAAGAATGCAATTGAGAGGCAGCAATTAGAAGCTAGTTGTTCACAGCCTTCAGTCTCAAAAACACGGAACAAGTTCATTCGGATGAAACCTACAGTATTTTGAGAAATAATTAAACAGTCTAAATCTAATCAAATTTATTTTTTAAATACATTTTGTTTTAATAGTCTGGGATTGATGACTGTCTAGGCTGTAGTAGATTTTTCCGTCCATATCCTCAGTAACGAAAGCAAATTGTGTGTTGGGTTGGATTAGCTAAGAAATACACTGATTGCTTTATTGTCAACTGATTTACGTCTCGAACTACAGTTCTCTGCAGCCTCGAATAAAATATTAACTGCGTGAATGAGCTACTGTGCATTTTAATATAGCCGTTAATTATATGATAAATTAAAAAATTAAATAATAACTAACTATTATTTATCTTATGGTTAAATGATGTTACATAATGAAAAGGATGATGATAAAAGTTAAATAAAGCATCACACTAAGCAATAGTGTCTCACTAAGCAATAGTGTCTCACTAAGCAATAGTGTCTCACTAAGCAATAGTGTCTCACTAAGCAATAGTGTCTCACTAAGCAATAGTGTCTCACTAAGCAATAGTGTCTCACTAAGCAATAGTGTCTCACTAAGCAATAGTGTCTCACTAAGCAATAGCGTCTCACTAAGCAATAGTGTCTCACTAAGCAATAATGTCTCACTAAGCAATGGTGTCTCACTCTCAATATTAACTTCAAAACTACAGTCAATACGTCATCTTCAAAACCAATTAAAAGATGGCGTTTCTCGACAATCTCAGAACTACGGCAAATAATTAGATCTGGAGACGTTTGAGATGCTAGTGAGTTATGCTCTTTTTCTCTTATTGTTACTGGGAAAGAGGAAAGTGAGCTATACTCTTTGCTCTTATTGTTCACAAAGAGGAAAGTGACAAGAGACTTCAGAGAAGAAGGCTGACTTCACTTAACTTCACAAATTCTAATGTCATTTCACGTCATCTGTGTCTTCAGTAAACACTAAATGAACTGTAATTGAACAGCCTTGCTTCAGACACACAAAACAGAGCACAAACTTTGGAATATGGAATAAAAATAAGAGATATTACCTTGTACAGTCAGAGAAAAGTGTACCTGTACTACAGTTTATTAATTTCTTATACATAATAAGAAGCTTTACTAATTGTAATGCTATTAGATTCATATAAATTGGTGTGGAGAGGATGAAAATATAGGTTATGAAAATAATTAGAAAACTGTGATTTATGAAATTAGCATTATCACAGTGACTCTTTTCTCTGATAGTACATCACCACAGTGACTCTTTTCTCTGATAGTACATCATCACAGTGACTCTTTTCTCTGATAGTACATCATCACAGTCACTCTTTTCTCTGATAGTACATCATCACAGTCACTCATTTCTCTGATAGTACATCATCACAGTCACTCTTTTCTCTGATAGTACATCATCACAGTCACTCTTTTCACTGATAGTACATCATCACAGTCACTCTTTTCTCTGATAGTACATCATCACAGTCACTCTTTTCTCTGATAGTACATCATCACAGTCACTCTTTTCTCTGATAGTACATCATCACAGTGACTCTTTTCTCTGATAGTACATCATCACAGTCACTCTTTTCTCTGATAGTACATCACCACAGTGACTCTTTTCTCTGATAGTGCATCATAACAGTGACTCTTTTCTCTGATAGTACATCATCACAGTGACTCTTTTCTCTGATAGTACATCATCACAGTGACTCTTTTCTCTGATAGTACATCATCACAGTGACTCTTTTCTCTGATAGTACATCATCACAGTGACTCTTTTCTCTGATAGTACATCATAACAGTGACTCTTTTCTCTGATAGTACATCATCACAGTGACTCTTTTCTCTGATAGTACATCATCACAGTGACTCTTTTCTCTGATAGTACATCATCATAGTGACTCTTTTCTCTGATAGTACATCATCACAGTGACTCTTTTCTCTGATAGAACATCATCATAGTGACTCCTTTCTCTGATAGTACATCATCACAGTGACTCTTTTCTCTGATAGTACATCATCACAGTGACTCTTTTCTTTGATAGTACATCATCACAGTGACTCTTTTCTCTGATAGTACATCATCACAGTGACTCTTTTCTCTGATAGTACATCATAACAGTGACTCTTTTCTCTGATAGTACATCATCACAGTGACTCCTTTCTCTGATAGTACATCATCACAGTGACTCTTTTCTCTGATAGTACATCATCACAGTGACTCTTTTCTCTGATAGTACATCATCACAGTTACTCTTTTCTCTGATAGTACATCATCACAGTGACTCTTTTCTCTGATAGTACATCATCACAGTGACTCTTTCTCTGATAGTACATCATCACAGTGACTCTTTTCTCTGATAGTACATAATCGCAGTGCCTCTTTTCTCTGATAGTACATCATCACAGTGACTCTTTTCTCTGATAGTACATCATCACAGTGACTGTTTTCTCTGATAGTACATCATCACAGTGACTCTTTTCTCTGATAGTACATCATCACAGTGACTCTTTTCTCTGATAGTACATCATCACAGTGACTCTTTTCTCTGATAGTACTTTATCACAGTGACTCTTTTCTCTGATAGTACATCATCACAGTGACTCTTTTCTCTGATAGTACATCATCACAGTGTCTCTTTTCTCTGATAGTACATCATCATTGTTAGTCTTTTCTCTGATAGTACATCATCACAGTGACTCTTTTCTCTTATAGTACATCATCACAGTGACTTTTTTCTTCAATCTATATATAGTCAATCAACATCATAGTCTAAATATTATACAACAAAATCTGTATCTTAATCGTATTATGACATACTGAAAATCAATAGGTAATCAATAGCATAACATGTAAAAGATCATGTTCTATATATACTATAAGAATATCTATACAGAAGTTTAATGTGTTTTTACTTGTTCAGTACCTGTTGTTTATTTCTTGAGAATTATGTTTATATGCAAGTAAGGATTGTCAATGCATATATATATACTGGTTCAATTAAATCATTATTTATTCTCAAAAGTCGAAGAAAAGATTTTTTTATCATTGATATTAGTTTTACTCGTAGCCATCAATTATACTGCCACAAATCAGTAGAAAAATAAGATAGCTTAAGCATACTAATAATTTTGTCAGGTTTGTACTACGTTTATTATGAAGAATTGATATTGAATCTTGGAATGAATAGATAAATTAAATTCAAAATATACGTATAGACTTGATAATATTGTGAATGCACGTACATGATAAAAAAATGTAATAGATAACATTTTCTTGCTTCACCACTAAATATAATGGCAATGGTCAGTAAATTATCTTTTTAAGCTTACTTATAAATATATTGGTATTACCCAACTATAAACAAACGTTCTTCACCTATAAGAGTTTTTGCTGCGGTACTTTTTATGATTTCTAGAATTTCCGTTTATTTTTTCAAGTGCATTGTGGTGATATGAGTGCACTTTTTCTTAGACAATGTGTGGCTTAGTGTCCTATCACATCCTTCACATATCGACTGCAATATCATAACATGTGACGCCCCACATTTGGCGATATTGATCTCTATGGCTAATCAAAGCCTTGTTACGCTGATCCCTGCATAAGAAATGCGTGGCATAAGCCCACAGACCGACTGTATTTAGTGCACACTGCGCTAGTACAGACTGTGCACTCTTAAATGGTACTGAATTCAGTGCAGTGGATGTCATACATTTCTGAGAGTGACTGTAGCTCAATAAACTTCTCAGGCCCTGAATTGTGCTCTCTTCAATTGAAATTTGTAATTGTATTAGAGAATCGATCCGACTCTGCTATACACGCATATGTTTGTATTTGGATTAATTTGTGGTGGTCTGGTATTCAATAATTTACAGAGGTACTTACTGAATATTCATTGAAGACCCAAAGACCAGTTTTGGAGTTTATGGAAAAGCAATGAATTTTCTGATCAAATGTCCCAGATGTGGGATTTAATTAATACAAAATATACCAATTATGGTATATTTCGTCCTAATTCTTAGAATACCTATTATTACTACATAGTAGGTTTCTGTAATTTATGACCCCATTGTAACACATTGAGAGTTTGTATGGATACAGAAACGTGTTTTGTTTATCTGAAGGATGCCCCGACTTTCTGAGAAAACACCCAACTTTTTTTCCTAAGTATTCCACGTACATTTTTCCATTATTCATGCGTACTTTTCTTTAAAACTATTTCAGGTACTTTTTTCGAGGGAATTTTTACAATTCATTATTAATACTGAAGAAAAGTCAGACATAACTAATTGAAAAGATGTTTTTTATCCATAGAATATATCTATATATCTACAGCCTGCGTGAAGTGGAGTAAAAAGTGTTTCTTTTCTATTTGAATCCTACACAATGCGGTTATATCATTCACTGCGTAATGAATGATTGTCTGTTCACAGTAACAATTTAAAAGTGCGTAATCCGGTATTTCTTTCTTTTCGATTAGTGGAAATACACGTGTGGAGCTGGCCTAACACATTTATATGACTGTGTTCCAAGAACATCAATCAAATTAGTGTCAGAGAAATGTTTCACAGTTTGGTTCGTTCCTTGGAGTAATAGAACAAAATAACATACACTTAATGAATAGTTCTCATAAGCCAGTTGACTAGACATTCAATTTGTGCCTACGTATACATATTAAAATAACATTGAGTAGGTACCTGAGCTCGTAATGATTATAGATCACTGTTACCTAATTTGTAATCTTGCATGTTTACACATATTTGGAGTCATTGGGAACGAATTTTGGATATTGTAAGAACTCTTGACCGTCACAGTTATTCAGTTAAAATAAAGTAACATGTTATGTTATATTAGTGGGAAATAGTAAATCTCATTTATGCCAACTGAAAATTTCTTCTCTGATGATGTCATACGAATAATAGAAAACAGTTGAGGGCCGTACTCACGTAGGGATTTTTAAGTCTTTACACCAGACTTTTTGTTAAGCTCCTCCTACTTTTTTTCATGAGAATATAAGAAAAAATGATATAACTATTATTTATTTCAGTTATATCATTTTTTCTTATATTCTCGTGGAAAAAGTAGGATGAGCTTAACAAAAAGTCTGGTGGAAAGACTTAAAAAACCCTACGTGTGTACGGCCCTTTAGGACAGCTAGAGCCAAGTAGTTTCAGATCTCCATCTTCATTTCTAGAGTTTTCCATATAGAACACAATTCCAATCCATCTAGCAACTCCAATCTAAGTCTGTGAGTGAATATCCATGTCAATATTAGTCACAGTATCGAAACTGTGATCAGACAGGCTCATATTTACCACTGCAAATCATGTTTATATACGAGCAATGAGTTCTGCATTGCGAGTGATTGGTGGGTGCATCTGACGTACGCTGCTTTAGGAGGTGGCAAATGGTGCGGTGTGTATAACACATTCAACCCTCTGCTACGAAGTTGTGTACCAACTTCTGAGAAGTTGTGAAGAGATAGCTGAGGTGGCACTGATACCGGTACGGTGAGTGAGGGGGGAGTGAGGAGGGAGTGAAGTTAGAGAGATGAGTGAGAGGAAGAGGTATGAAAGGAGAGTGACGAAGCAGAGGAGTGAGAGAGGAGTAAAGGAGACGAGTGAAAGAGAGAAAAGTGGGAGAGTGAAGAAAAGAACAAGTTAAAGAGGAGAATGAAGTTAGAGAGGAAGAAGTGAAAGAGGAAAAGGTGTGAGGGGTAGGAATGAGAGAGTGAGAATGTCAATAGATGATGGATTGAAAATGGCATCAAACTTTTTAACTGACATCTGTTGGTGCGAAATTTGAATGACAAATGTATATTGCATATGAATGTTAAGTGTATCGTCAAAATTGATAATAGCAAATGCTATTTGAAAAACTGTATTTTTGTGTTTGAATATTCATGACTGTAGCGACATTTTTCTATCTAATATAATTCGAATACACATATAATAGATAGTATAAAGATTCAAGCCAAACTATTTCAAATGGTTACATAACAATTGTTATGATAATCGGATGTATTGAACTTTTTGTATGTACTGAACTCAAGTGTATTAGACTTAAGTGTTTCAAGAGGTTCTAAGTGTTTATGTGATATGCACTTCAGTTTAACAGCATTCCAGCAAAATGCACTTATAAAATAAATAAACTGAAATAATTCCCATTATCCTAACCAAGGATATTAATTTAAGACAATAAAAGCGTCACAGTGAAACTATTTCAATCTCGTGAAACAAATAACAAATTAAAAATTGAAGTTAATGTACTTAATCGTCAAGTTTTTTTGTGAAAAAGCTTATAGATTAAAAAGTGAAACACCTGAATGGCTTAAATCAGTTTTGGAGTTTATTTTTAATTCATATTAACAGTAAATGTGTATGAAGTAAATATTAAACGATAGAACAGTGTGCTTTATTCCATTGCCTGACACTATATATGAAGACAAGAGCGAAGACAATAGAGCAAAGACTGTTAAAAGTTCCCCTAAATATTCCTTCCAGTTGGTATCTTGAGAAGTTCACTCCGTTAACTTCCTCTGCTTGCAATACTTCGAACATGTCGCCTTAAGATAACATGATTCTCTATCAATGGAATATGCTCAGCAATGATATACATACATCAGTACGAATTATACATCTCGTCTGTAAATTCAGTCAAACGTAAATATTATACAAGCTTTGAAACATAGAAACAAATAAACGATCAGGTTCCTATATATAGAGTTTCTTTTTAAAACCAAAATCAAACCAAAATTGAGGATCCGAAATATTTAACCCAATAGTTGATACGCAAACGAATGACAAACCCGTTATTCCTCTTCCTCCTCATACCATCTGTTGAAAAGACATCAAATTGGTTGAACACCCCATAGGTGTGACGTGAACTCATGTGCCGTAGATTCGATCTATTGAGAGGCAATGGTTTGTGATGGGAGTGTATAGCTACTAGTGCTGATACAAAAGAGGGTCTGGGTTACAGGTTTGGTTAGTTATGGCTTCATTGAGAGTGGTGTGCAGGGTTAAGAGATCTGCAATGTTTACACAATGAAATGGTGGTGAGAAGTAAAACGCTACATGATACTCCCATTCAAACCCTCCATTTCTTTGGAGAAAGCTTAGTCGATTTTCTTCTAAAGAAATATAAGCGGATAACAGTGTTTGTTTTGCATTGGAATATGCGCAGTATTTCTCCTGTGGAAATAATACAATACAATTTAATCAAATATACTGATTAAACATATAAATTAGCATCAACTATGTTATTTTCTTAATATAGATATATGTATATAAAAATATAAAATCATGTATTTGTTGATAAATTAGATTGATGTTTGCTATCAAAACAAGTAGAAATAATGGGCAATTATTTTTCCCATTTTCATTTAGTAAATAAAAATACGTTTTGACAATGAAGCTGTAGGTATTTTCCGTTCATAACTTCCTACGAAGGATAGCAAGGACGCCTCTATTGGAAATCAATAAGCAGTTCAATTGAAATGAAGACTTTTACACTCAAGTTTTCATCTAATTTTTGATCTGGTGCACGTGCATTCGTCTGAACTTTTGCGAGTGCACGAGTAGGTGTGCGATAATTCAATGTGAAGTTGATTGCATTATTCACACTTTTAGTGAGTTGCTGCTGTGACATTCGGTGTGTGTCCGTAGCAAAAAAAATCGACAACACTAGTCAATTGAAAATATTTCCTAGTTTTGCATTATTGTATGAACTGACATCATTAATGAATAAAAGTTTTCAATTGACAAGATTTTTAGTTAAATGTAAAAAAGTAACTATATCATATTGTACTTTATTCATTCTCTTATTATTGATAATTTTACAGATACAAAGTCTAATTCACATCCTGTTATTTAAACTCATGACTATTTTCTCAATAGTATGGGGAGCAAACAAATAATTAGATGTTTCTATGAGTACTCGATGAGGCGTGAAGTCCCATGGATTCACAGGTAGCCATTTCATCTAATTGGTAATTGGAATAGCCTAGGAACCACACAATGGGGTGTCAGCGTGAGGAATGGCCACTAGCTGAGACTCTGAGAGCGTCTCAGAGCAGTCAACCGCTTCTACATTGCGCATATCTCGAATGCAGTTCTGCACATGCAATAGAAGCATCTCAATATATAATCACTTAAATAGAATCATATTTCGGTAGAAAATTTGTTAAGCTTAAATTGTTTTAAGCTGAGACGTGGAATGACAGCAGAGTGTTTTTAGAAGGTTTGTGTGCCTAATTGGTGACAGTAAATCCGTCTATGTAGAGGCAGCCGTATTTGCCTAATCATTCTCTGGCAGATGGTCGCAGCTGATTCCTCTGTGTGTGCATCACTTTTTATTCGATTGCTTAGAGAGTTATTCATCCCTGTCTGTGCTTGGAGCTACAAACAAAGTCATATAAATCATTTATTGTCCTAAAAAGTAAGATATAAAACTGCAATTTACGAGAGAATGATAGGAAGTAAATACAGGTTTCAGTCGATAATAATTACAGATTACAGTTCACTGTAATCAATTCTGTAGAGCCTACAGTGCGACTCAAAAGAAATCATCCTTCCTTGTTTTGCTCCACAGCTAGGATGCTCACATAGAAGGACAACTTTTTCTACGCTGCTATTCTCGGATGAACAATTGGTTGAACCCTACGTGTCGGCTACGTGCAAACTGTAAACTTATAAAAAAATGAGTGAGAATGATCGTAGAAGCAATAGGGTATAATTGTATATCAATTAACAAGCATCTCTTCATTTTTTTTAATGGAAAAATATATATATATATCAATATGTAAAGAAAATTTGGATAGTTTTCTCGAATATATTTTTCTAAATATAGGTATAGCATTGTAGTTGAATGAAGTGATTAAATTATTCAAAATTTGGCATTTGTGACATCATTTATTGTGTTTTTTATGTGTGTAGTACCGTGTACTTCAATCAGAAATCATCACCGTGAGTACGCAGCCTCATTCAGTACTATAACCAGCTTGTGAAATGTGTATTTGTTTATAGCTCGGCAGCGTGTATTTTAATTCAGACGAATGAAGAGGCGCGGAATAAGGTAACTTTACTACCCTTACCTTCAAAAATACCTAGTGCTCCTCTTCTTTGATGTAATAATAAGAGTTTCCGAGTGGTTTCTAATCTCATTCTCCCAACAGAATGGCCCATAAAAGGGGATTCCCGCTTTATTTCTTTTGTAGATAAAAAAAAACTTCCCTGTGCAATGTGGCCCATCTACGGGCCGCAGCAAACACATTCACTATTTATGATCCCTTTTGTTCATTGCTTGAGGGTGGTGTAACAAAGTATTATGTATCTATTTCTGATGCAAACTATAGCGGATGACAATAGGCTCTGGCACCTCTATCAATCAAACCTATTGCTGTGACCATGTACAATTTACCTTGAAAAATAGGGTTCCGAATAGTATTTTCACGTCTGTCATGCATAGGGAACCGTATTGCCATCATTAAGAATAACTGAGTCACTGTATATAACTTCTTTTCACAGTTTTCGATTTTTAGCAAATATATAAATATGCCTAGCTTTGAATCTATCAAAAAAAAAATAATATAAATTATTATATCCATTACAACCTGTTTATGTTTTCTATGTGACCTGCTACTTTATTCACCCCTTCCCCTCCCCCACCTCATCTACTGTTCAGGCCTTACGGATATTTATACTTCTTATTGAATATCTCAAACAACCCTAAGCAAGCATCTTGGTTATTACATAAAGTCGGAAACGTCTGTCAAATATGAAGGCATATTAGATAGATGTAAAATAAAGTGCTTAGAGAACTCAACCTGTAGTTACTGATCCCTTGATGAGGTATAAATTATTATAATCATCTTGTAGGTACTATGCTTACCTTGTCGTGATACTTTCGCATTTATGTTTCGATTCCCATCAAAATATATGAGACAGGTCTTACTGGTGAGAATATCACAGTGTACAATGTATTCAACTCTTAGAAAATAGGTAATGCTATTACAATGTACTTAGAGCTTTCTATGTGATACTGTAGTTAGCGTTAATGTTAATAATTAGAAAATGTTTATTATGTTTATAGCGGAGAGTTGGCAATGATTTTCTGTTGGTCAACCTATCCAGGCAACAAAAACAATGTTAATCGGATAAAAATATAATTAAATCTAGAACTAGGGTAAGTTCTTAATTATCGGTCAGTTCCGCATTTTCGGACACGTCTTAAAAAACGATATAATAATAATTATTATTTAATTTTTATTATATCATTTTTCTTACGTGTCCGAGAATGTGGAACTGACCGATAATTAAGAATTTACCTGACCGCTTTATTCACAAGTAGATTAATCTTTTGTAATTTTTTCATTATTTTTAGCACCAATCTAATTTTTTGTTAACACAAGGAGGAAGATCGGCGACAGCGTGTGCGGTAACCATATGTCGGAAAAGAATCCTCTCCTGTGTACCGTCTGGTAGACGAACAAACTACAAAATACATTGACCTTCTCATGTCTCGAACTGACATAACTAATATATAATAACAATGCATCAACAACTGCTGGTATATGAGTATAATGTGTATAATTTCTCTTCAGTATAGTTACGTAGCGGGAGAATATATTTAGTTGTACTCTAGGGTGATAGCGCCTACGTACATGGAATCACGTGGGTATTGAGTTGCCGCTAGCTATAAATTTACTTCACTAATTTCATCCATCCGTCTACCCTACGGACCGTCTCGCTTTACGTGATCTAAATCAGCAATGAGATGTCCAGGATATTAATGTTGCTGTCATTTTAAGGGTTAACTAAATTGAATTCACCTCCTTGATTGGCCTTCATGGAATCATTATTTTTCCAATCTAATTTCACAGCTACTTCATTAGGTTGCTTACATTATATGATTATAAGTAATTACTTAGTTGTTGATATGATATTTTCGGATTCATTTGCTTTGATCAGTTAAAAACATACAGAACAAATTCTTTAAGTAATATTGATGATTCCAAATTCGTCAATATATTCTATGAATAGGTTTGCAATTGAAAAAAAAGAGAGAGAGCCATTATACCAGCATGGTGGTCGGCATTTTGCACACTATCCACACAAAAGTATTTCCCCTGCATAAAAACTAGCCTCTCTTGAAAAAGGAGCTGTATTGGATTCGAATCCAGTGAGCATAATGTGCCCTCTTGTGATACGCGACCCGTATCATTAAAAATTGGAGCGCCTCAATGAAGAGGCTGACTACAGCCGCTCTCAGGACTTTCAAAGCATTAACTTAGTGTTATTCGTACGAGGAAAAAGAACAGAGGGATTGAGACCAAGAGGAGCGTTCCGTATGATGATTTTGAACAGGCAGTACACGTGAGCTAGAGAGGATGCCTTTTTTCACTCATTATACTCTTATTTATAAGTTATAGTCTATTCTCTAGTAAACCTAATGAATAATGGAGGCATGACCGACATTTTAATCAAGAGCGAAACTCCATCTATCATCCGGTGAAAAAAGAAAGAAATTCCGTATTTTTAAATACCAAAAGGAAACATTGAGTTTCATTGGTAATGAACTGTTGTAAATTGGATTAGAGTAGCACTTAATCTCGTTATTCAGGAATAATCTCGTTATTCAGGAATAATCTCGTTATTCAGGAATAAAAATAATTTATTTATTCGGAGACCCATTATGAAATTTGGTTCAAAAACTTTTTATTCGTGTTAACTTTAATTAATGTAATTATTATATAAACAATAGATAAATAATTGCCACTGGAGAAGCCTATATAATGACATAAATCTGTACAGTAGAGCTCCTCTATGATAAAAATCCTGTATAGTGAATGTAAGGTTAGCAAATTTTCGCCATTAATTTTCTAAAACCGATGGTCATTCTTGGAAGACAAAATGAACTATATTCACTATATATAGAGGCTACTTCCTTACTCACGACACTACATACATTCACTACACAGGATTTATTTATAGATGAAATTTACTGTTATAAATATTGAATAAATATAATTATACAATAGCAGACATGACACAGTAGCTGATGACAAGTTACAAAAAGATATTTCTCAGCCACATCACATCGAAAACTGAATATCTTTTTGTAACCTTCTATACCGTTTACTGTTTCATATCGGCCATTGTGTATATACCCTGTATATCTTTTTCAATCTTATCAACAAATAAATGCTTTGCATAAGAAATATGTAAGAAATATTTACTTACGTAATTACTGATGCAAGAGCAACCATTCTATTCATCTGCTAGAATTGCAGAGAAATCACGAACAAGGTATAGAGTATAGACTATGTATATACAAGTGAATGAAATAATCCTAAATGTATCATTCAAAGTCACGCATACTAGTGATACAAAGGTAATCCATTATCATGTATTGGAAAAAAATACTGCGTGTTACTTAGCTCGATGGAGAGTTTTTTAGTAGGTTGTGAACTGTTAAAGCATCAATAATTACTATAACATTTCACGGTAGATGGCAGCACTGTGCTCACATGTAATACTTTTGTTACTAATGTAAATCAGTAGATGGCAGCACTGTGCTCCCATGCAATAACATAGTTACTAATGTAAATCGGTAGATGGCAGCACTGTGCTCCCATGCAATAATGTATTAACTAATGTTAACCGGTAGATGGCAGCACTGTGTTCACATGTAATAATATAGTTACTAATGTTAACCGGTAGATGGCAGCACTGTGTTCACATGTAATAATATAGTTACTAATGTTAACCGGTAGATGGCAGCACGGTGTTCACATGAAATATCATAGTTACTAATGTCAATCGGTAGATGGCTGCTTTTTACACAATAATTACTATACTATCGTACCGTGTTTATTTCATCAGTTTGCTCTGAATGTACCCGCTATACTATATAGCAGCTGCGGGCATTCATGCGGGTATTGCACGCCGTATTAATGAACAGTATATCACACTCATGGTACATTTTACATTCTGTAAATAAATATGTAATTAATACTTATTATTTCTACACAGAAAACGAATAAAAGTGCTTCATCTTATGTAAATATTAATATAATTTCAACGTAACGAAATTCCAGTATTTATTATGCGATTTTTTTCTATTGATTCATCTTTTTTGGACATTTGGAATAAAATGTATAAAATGATGATAAATCATTTTAATGGTATTACAATGAATATGTATGAGCATTTTAGGATGAACAGTGACAGATATAAACAAACTTTATGAAATATTTATAATGAATATTTATATTTTCTTTGTATATAATAAATTGATATAATAAATTGACTGTCTGGTGAGTCCCTTATGTCCAAGATATTTGATGTCCTAATTACCATATGTTGACATGGGTTGGCAAGATAATGCATGTAACTGCAGTGTCCTATTGACTGTTTAATTATTAGTGGTACAATATTGTATTTGATCATCGTGTTTCAAAATTCATGAAAATAATAATTAGAAATAAAGATATAGTGAAAAAATATTCACTTATTTGGTAGTCTGAGAAATTTTACAGTAATAATTTAATATAATAATTTATATAGTGTTTTATATGGTGGGCAGTAATTAAGTAATTCCATTTTATATATTATTTAATGTGTATATAAATATATAATCTTATAATAATATCTTCATATGACTAAGTATCTATAACACAATTCATTTAAATGTGATTACGTACAATATAATAAAAAAAACAATTTTAGTTCATCATTAGATATATAGTAAAAAATGTTATATAGATATATCTTTGCATTAGTTTTCTAATCTATTTTAATTCATTATTCAATAGGAACTGATGGTGTTAGTGACTGAAATGTAGATTTTATTACCTGGATATGACTACAGGCAAATTAGCTCATAAACCCGCAAAATAGAAATTGTTTTGGACTACTGAGTTAGCCATGAAAGATGTAGTATATATGAACTGGTATATTGCTTTGATTGATATTAATGTAATTGCTTAATGAATCTCATAATACATAATATTATATATTACGTTACTGAAAAATGTAATAAATAGAGTTCTTTGCCATTTCAATGGTCAGAAGTTTATTAAAATGGCTAATGAAAAAAAGAAATAAGTAAACAGTATTTTTTTGATGTTTATAATGCACTTTTATAAGTATAATGCATGCAAGATATGCATAAAAATCATATATTCCATATACCCCACTACTAGATCTAAAATTGCGATCTCTACTCACTCTCCCACTCCTATTTCACTCTCCACTGATCTATCAGATGTAGATCCATGTAGTCAATATTACATCAGCTCATACTTCATGTACTTTCGAACCGAATGCAGAGAGCATCCTCATCAATAAATCTCTTTGCAGAAATCAAAAGAGAATCTAAGACACGAGTCCTACCTACAGCATTCACACTAATACTCGTAAAATGTTTTATCATAACTATATAAAGTACTCATGAAGGTACTCTTTCCATAGTACTACACAGTAGCTTCTCATCAACTAAGTGTAGATCCTGTATAATGGTGTCATATGAATGAGTGAATTGCGTACAAGGTGTTCATCTCACAAAGTGCGGAGTGAATTAAAAGGGTCCGCAGTAGTTCCCAGGTGAGGGCAAATAAATACTGCCTCTAATTGCTCCTAATGCTATTATAGAGCAAATACAAGGAGAAAATTGTTACGTAAATCCTATGGGTAAATTGTATGTGAAGGGAATGAATGTTTATTGAGGCAACAATATTATTCTTGATGAATAAACATATACTTCATAAGCTGATTAAATGAATCATAGTGAAATTTGTAAATGTAATAGTAATTTAGAAATTTGTTTGTAAATTTAATTAAGGTGATATAGGTAGTTAGTTTAGAATATTCTATAGGTAGTTAGTTTTAGGTAAATTCTAAAGGTAGTTATAGTAATAGGTGATTCTATTGGTAGTTAGTTTTAGATGATTCGACTATAGAGAGTTTTAGATGATTCTACAGGTAGTTAGTTTTAGATGATTCTATAGGTAGTTAGTTTTAGATTATTGGATAGGTAGTTAGATTTAGATTATTGGATAGGTAGTTTAGTTAGTTTTAGATTGTTGGATAGGTAGTTAGTTTTAGATTATTAGATAGGTTGTTAGTTTTAGATTATTGGATAGGTAGTTAGTTTTAGATTATTGGATAGGTAGTTAGATTTAGATTATTGGATAGGTAGTTAGTTTTAGATTATTGGATAGGTAGTTATAGTTTAAGATTATTTTATAGGTAGTGGGTTATAAGTCGATGGGTGGTTTGTTTTAACTTTATTGAATTCGTCAATTAAAAGAAACACTCTTCATATGTATATTTTTAATAGTAACTGTTGTTGAGTTTACAATCTAATATGCCGATAACTAATCATTATTTATGCATTACCTCCAACAAAAATATACCTAAGTACAAAGCATTCTCTTTTTATATTTCATTCTCCTTTCCTAAAAGGCTTCATATATAACATCTAATTTAGGTAGAGTGACGCAGCTTCTATTTGCTGATCCCCTCGACGTCTAAGCCATCCATCGGAGCCGCGTCTAAATTTACGGCCAACATATGTTAGGTATCTGGATGTCAAAGAACATATTCAGTCCCCTAAGCATCGTCCGGGGACTTCTCGATAGCTCGTATACAGCAGCAGCTTGGGAGCTAAATAGTTTTTGCAAAGTGCAATATTGGAGAGTTTCTTCGAAAATATTTGATAATGATCCTTTCACCGCCTAAATTGTTTTATTCTAATATTGGTCTTCGATTAAGTCAATTGATCGTAGTTTTGATGGCAGTCTATCACATATCAAACTTTGGAATCAAACTACGTGGTTATTGATCAGGTTGATTGATGTATCTAGAAAAATCAGTATAAAATATTTGATGAGTTAAAAACAGTTAGTCTTGCATGGTTACATTCGATTCATTACTCTTATTTAGACTATGATTATTCTGAAAGAACCAATTTAATTCCAGGATACAGAAGTAAGCTCTCGTACAATGTACATATGTGGTGTACATTTATACCTTAACTAAGTCGAAGTTCTATAAGCATGTTTGTCGAAACGAAAGGCTGTCGAAACATCGAAGGTATCTATGGCTTTACAATCGCTTGTGCAGTAACAGAGTCCTTTGGAGGACACTGGAGGGATATTTTGTCCTAATAGCTCTCTCGCTCTTTCAGTAATGAGGGCAAGACGCTTAGAGACCCATTGAAGACCTTGCTACAATCTCTCCCACACTGACTGTATCTTTTTCTGGTCAACGATAAACGCTCTATTGATAAAGCTAGAAGCATTTATAGCAAGTTTCTATGTTTCGTCGATTTGTACTCTGGCAATTTCAAATGTAATTTCGAAAATAGTTATGTGATTCAAATGGATATCTTTTATTTTTGATTTTATTTGAAAACATTATATGGTCACTTATCTCTAAGGTTTACAAGAACTCAATTTTGCACTGTATACTTTCAATTAATATTATTGTAGCACAATTGAAAATATCTTCTATTTGTGAGATTTATTATTTGAAAAAGATCCTAAATTTATAATTTTAAAATTTTAGGATAAAGAAGGACATGATGCGCATGGCATACATCCTTACCAGGGAGCAGTTAACGTGTTAGGCCTTTCAAACATTCGATCCCTGGGTGAAGAGTTAGCATGGTAATTGAGGGCGTGGTCTTCAGGCAGATAATACATGAGAAAAAAACATCCACTGTCTCATGTGAATTATGACTACAAAAACACGCCTCTTAAATTAATTTAAATGGGCAACCTTCCTTGTAATCTACCTTCCTATAGAGAGTTTATCAATGGAAGCCTTTAGAACAGCCTGTAGGGTATAATCTCAGAGTGTTCTACTTCCTGTGATGGAACACCTGATCAAAATCTATTTTCAGACCTGCTATTTTGTCCATAATAAATTACCGATACATTGATGAACAGTACATTAATTCTACATATTCTTTGGTGTTACAGATAATCAATATTATTATTGTAAGGCAAGAATTTAATTTGATTGTGAATTCCAAACTATATAAATATGCAACACGTGTGCCTAAGGTTCAAAGAATATTTTTATTAAATCTACATGTAATAATAACGAATATAAATTTCATTTACTTTATTTTTTCCGCTTCAATTGATTGATGGTTTGAAATATTTTCAAACAGACAGGCACTACAATTTTTATTGATGTCATATTTTTTAATTTTGAAATCATTTACAATTTATTTTACTAATTATCATCATATATATTATTTGTACGTGATTCGATTTCCCTCATTTGTAACATTATACAGTTTATAATTTTTTCTTGGAGTTAATCAATCAAAATCTTGAAATTTAACAGGCGAATAGGGTAAAGGATCTATCTGATAGTTCTGAGTAAATATCTAAGTGGATAAATATATGCTTTACATTATATGAATAAGAAAATTACTAAAGTGCTAGATAGATCCTTTTCCGAATTTTCCCTCTATTAAAAAAATGATGGCACAATATTACATGAAAAAAGATTGACTTTTCTCCTTTAAGTTGATTAGAGTTGAGTAGACGGTAGGCGTTCTCAGAGTATTTTAGCGCGTTTTCGTAGCAGATGGTTGCTTGTTTGGCTATGTGAAGGGTAACTTATGGGCAGTGTGGTGAGCAAGAGAGCAATGGGCTTGCATTTCCCCTCTACGAACATACATAAGCACCCTGACAGTTGATGGACCACAGAACATGTTTATGAACACATTCAGGCAGGACATGCAGGGGACCCCAAAAATCTTAAAAGCTTCACGATAACATTTTCCTCGAGAGAAGTAATATGGTAGAGTGAAATAGTGTGACATGCTGCGTCACACTAACGGTACAATTCACTCTATTAATAAAGTACATTTACTTTGCACTATAACAGAAAAGGTGAAATTTGAATATATTTTGTCATTATACAAATAAACAGGCAAATACAAAATAATATCAAGCCATTATTGACGTTTACAAAAAGATTCAATAAATAAAAGTGAGATCACCTATTTCATCAACAATATATTATACAAAGTTTCTTATTTTTCATTTAATATCATTAAGAAATAGTTACTATATGAATTGCTTCATTTCTCAAGTTTTTTGTTGATTTTCTAGAAATGTGTACAATTTTCATTTCTTTATTACAGAAAAATAGGCATAAACACAAAAACATTATATGAAATCATAAAGCAAGAATTGAAAACCAGTTATTATATACTAGTATTTATGAAATTAATAATATCTTCCTTAATAAAGGTAAATATAGTACCTAAGTCCAGAAGCAGATCGGTAAGCCCTCGGACTGATACCATCAAGATGAAAGCATGCTATCAAACATAATAAATCGGTAGATAATTGTACCTAAGGATCAGGTGTCAAGATAGGGATGTGCATTATACGACCTATAAATCGGACGCTATTGCAGCCTCTATCGATTTCCATGTCACTTACTAAGATTACAACTGGGAATTTATTCTATTGTCATTCGTGATGGGCAGTTGAGTCTCAGGCACAACTTCGGCCACCTTTCCAGAAATTATCTGAATTTATTGCTTTGTCCTCCAACAGACGGATATATTCGACCTCTTTTTGACCTCATGGCTCAGAGGGCATAGAAAAGTCTTCAGCCAATTGGGACATTATTAAGTAGTTCTAATGGTAATTATCTCAAACACAAAAATCTATTTCTTGTGAATGATGACAGATGGAAAAGGAAACCAATTGATGATTAATAGGATTTAAACTAGAAAGGTTATTTTTACTTTCTAGATTGATCAAATAGAAAAATTAATTTAAAGGGACTTGATAAATTAATACAAAGTTAATTTAATTAATTATAAAAGATTCATAATTTAATATAATTTCCTGCTCTCTTGCTCTTGTTGAACTGAAATAATTATTGCTTTATTAAACTATATAGTATTTATTTAATCTAGTCTCTAGACTATTTTAAATGTCGGAGAAAATGAACTTGATTTTTCTATTTCAATCACGTAGGCCGTGATTTTCTTGATCCATATATTAGTTAATCTGCAAGATCTCTAATCGAACAAACTGTGAATTCATTCGTAAATCTTTTTGTAAATAGAATTCACATGGAAAATATTTTACCAAGATGAACTGCTTTTACTGTTAATAAAGGAAAAACAATCTATTCAAGAATACTCATACAGGTTTAATTATTTCATTGAGAAAACTGGATTTGAAATAAACAGACTAATACCACAGTACAGAGAACATATAGTATCCCAGAGCTATAGGGGGGATATTACGCGTGTCCCGGTAGGCTGTGACGTCACATGTCAACAATGGTGCGTACGTTTGTACGTACAGTACAAACACAAAATATGGCTGCAACACACCCAACTTTTGTTAAATAACGTTTTCGGTGATATTTTTTTAAATTCCACATTACCGCATGCTATTATCCAATCTTTATAGTCATACGGACGAAAATTAAAAAATGACTGTTGATGAAATTGCTACTGGTCTTCTTACACCCAAGATAGTAACAAATTTTTAGTCTTGAAGAAGATGATTTATTCAAGATAATTAGATCATTAGTCAGATCGGTCGCGTTGGCCGCCATCTTAATTCTCTATTCCACGTGACCCACAGCAATTCTGTTTACTATGACGTGACCTCTTGTTTACATACATGACGTCACAGCCTACCCAGAATAAATTTGAATAATACATGTAACTGGGGTACTATACTATTCTGTTTACTATGTTAATACTTCGTTTGAAATTCAATTATATCGTCATACGTTTTTGATAATATTTGTAAATTGATATCGAGAGAATTATAAGAAATATTATACTATATAACCCGGATAATCTTTAAATGAATTTCTTCAATTCGCAAGAAAATTTATCTTATTTACTTTTAGCGACATAAGAACTATTTGTAGTCTATGCAATGCATCCTGATTGGTCTGTAATTTGGCTCTATAAGCCAAAACTCTTGCAGAAACTTGGAGAGTAAAATTTGGGAGCGGCTTTCCCTCTCAAAGAGATTGTTTGGTTCGAAAGTTTGAAGCCTCCAGGAGGAGACTTTGTTTTCAAGATATTTTGATAACTGATAAATGGTTTTCAATGTTTGGATCTCTCCATGGGACAAATAAAACAATTCGAAAGGGATGAACGGAACTAAAGTTTGCCATTAATTTCATGCTGAAATTATAATATTTTAAATGGTACGTGCTCTTTTGGTAGAGGATGTTTGAATTTACACGAAAAGAACATCAATCATTCCATCGTAGAGATGAGTATTTAACTTCTCTTTGATATACTTAATTACCTACTTGCATAATACTTCTCCTTTATCATAATAAGTATAAAACACATGAATGACATTCTGGGGTAGGTTCCGAATTATCAGTCAGTTCCACATCTTCGATCATATAAGAAAAAATGATATAAGGAAAAATTCTTGTTTCAATTTTTTAAATTAATTTAATTTGAATAAGTAAAAAAATGTGATTATTATTGTATAGTGTTTATCTTATATGACAGAAGATGTGTAACTTACCGATAATTCGTAACATACCCAACATCAAACATGTCTCCTTCGTGTTTACAGGTAGTTACAGATTTCGTAGCTGTGTCATAACTCCGATGTGTTCGATCAGAGATATCTCGTATCTACATCGAGACAGTAATTACAAATGCAGTTCAGATCAGAGGGGAATGATGCCAGTCTCATATATGGTACTATTTATAAGTCATAATAACCCATAATTAGTGGGACATGCGATCTCAGATTACTTTCATCTTCAGCAAATGGCGTCATTTTAGCACTGCCTATATTGCTACTAAAAGTAATTACGCTTTGCTAAAAGCTAAAGCAGTTATTAATAATTCAAGAAAATGTATTTCAAGAATATTTTTTTTTAACATTCAAGAAAAGTTTAGATGGAAATTTCAAATATTTACAAAAATCTAAATAAAAACATGGTACGAAATACTAAACTAAACAAAAATTGAAAAGACAAGAAACCAGTAAAATGGTACATTAATAATATTGAGTTATAAATGATTGGAATTTTAATATTCTATTGTAATTCACCGTAGAAAGTCATTTATTCGTCTCGTACAATCATGATTATATTCATCAATGGAACAACTATCTATATTTGAACTTTCTATGAAATTTGCTTGATTGATAATCTGATTCGCCTTCAAGGTATATAAATAGATATATCAATATACAAGCACTTTGTAACTTAATAATAATTCAATCTTCACCCATACAGCTTTCTTTGAATTGAATAAAATAAAATATAAAAACAACTCTAAAAAATTGAATTTAAATGAAATAAAATATCAAAACAACCCTAAAAAATTGAATTTAAATAAAATAAAATATTAAAATTACTTTAAGAAAAGGATTTAAAAGGAAGGAAAACATCAAAATAACCTAATAAACTGATTTTCAAATATCAAAATCAAAGAGAAATAATGCATTAAATATAACTAGCTGAAGGTGACTAGAGATTTGCAGACGAGTCTTTACCACAACAAAAGCACCATGTCGAAAGCTTCATACCATACATACACTGTGACCATAGAGCAGTGATAATTTATTATTCTGATAAGGATTATCACAATTACTCGGGAAGATGCATCAGGATTATTCCTAATGGCTCGCAGAAGCTGTTTTTCGGCATTGTTGTTAAAACGAACGTCATTATAGGCCAGATTTATGTAGAAATTATTCTCCAGTGTGTGATAATTGTGTGACTTCGTGAAAAAAATATTATCAACAAACCTTGGCTTGATATTCACTCTATATTGAAAGAAAATGAACATATTGTTATTAGTATACGTATTATTGCCTAAATACTATTTTTAGTAAAAATATTCTATTTAAGAATGAAACCTAATAAAGTCTTTGATCAGACATATAATACAGAAAAGCAATCGACAGGTCTCATTGTAGTACAACCTAATAATGATACTGTTTAATAATACACACTGAGCATACCTCCAAAGACGTTCATATATTAATAAATAGCATGAAGCTAATAATGATATAGCTAATTATACATCTCCCAGAGGACCCCTTCACACGTGTAAGACGCGTCGTGATGTCAGTACAATGACTTACCAATAGAAGACAGGTTTGTTTCTTATAGCATCATACGTAAGTTCATGTGAAAGCCCTATGAAAATCACTGATCATTTTAGTTTTTACTCTCAATGACAAATAGAAGGTATAGACGTGGTTATTAAGTCATCATCGTATTTGTATTCGCTTCAGTATTGTAGTTTGATACAATGATTAAAAATTAGGTGAGATTTGAATTTTTTTATATTTTTTATTAATGGGAATTGTGAATATAAGATGGATTTGTTCATTTTATTTAAAAACGTAAAGTACTTTTCCATGACTTTCTTCCATCATTCCATACTTTAGATTTTAGTTCAATTCAATAATTGTCAGAATATTATAATTTTCATATTATATAATTATAGGATTAAAAGAATGAAATTGATGAATTCAATAACCAATCAAAAACTGAAATTTATGTCAAAGTTGGAGAAAAAGTATATTTATTAGTTGCCTTTCAATTTCGAAATTTCAAACTTTAAGTTCAGTTGCTCAATTTTAACTTCTATCTAAATCTGCAGATTGCTGTCCCAAAATAAAGCCACCCTCCGTGTACAGGGTAAACAATGCGAATCATTTTTTGGTTTAAAAATAAGATTATTTTGTATACTCAATAATGAATAGACCTAAAGGCCAAAATAACATTATACTTAAATAGTATACTGATGCTTATAAATCATATCGAGACGTACTATTGACCTCTATAAGCCTAGCGAAACAGTCTAACTCCTGTTACTCTAAATACTTTAAATAACATATAATTTACAACCATAAACTCGCAAACATCATCTAATCTGAGCCTAATGAAGACATTTAAAATCATTTCTATGCATAAAATGTGAATCTAAACTACTTCATTAGGTAAAGTCAATGATAATTTCCCTGAAATTAGTAACATTAAAGAAAGTCAAATCTGCCAAACTGGTTAAAGTGCGAAGACGTTCTACTCGACTTCCGGTAATATACACGTGCTGTCTGTCATTGCCAGATAATCACAACTTATCACAAACTGGTGGACGATTTGATATGTTAAAGGTAATTGTAACTTGGAAACACTGGCGTCAGTTTAGTTTCCATATTGTAATGAACATAGGAATCATATGAAGAGGATCAAGGATAAGCTTAGGATATGATTCTAATATATCTTCCAATACTATCATAGCAAAATGTTTATTAATTTCTAATCCTAAAACAGAAAAAAAAATTCAAAAATAGAAAAGATATCTTTAACCAAACAAAATGTTAATTAATATAATAAATACAGTAAAGTATAATTTTCAAGAGCGAGTAAAAGTTTGCAGTTATTGAGATTATATTTTCCAAAAATGTCCAAACCTTAATCTCCAATTTCGTTATAGATTACATCGATAAAATCAACTGACTTCGAACCAATATATAACAGATGAGTGCAATTGGATCACCGATCATTACCCCTATAAAAGGGCAGCTAAATTTCATTTTATAGCGTTATTAATTTGACATTTTGGTGATTGGAAAACAACTGCCAGTAGACTCATAGATCGAATTGAATTCGATGTAGTGGAAGATAACTGTGTGATTTTCCATGTCATGTAACAAGACTGTTTATCAGAAAATTTATTGACAACACTAGCGAAAACAATTATAAACCTATATAGAGAGTAATTGAAGAAAACGAGAAAGCTAAATAAAGAACAATCATTGATGTAATTTCATTTTCAATATTCATTGCAGAAACTTTTTTAATCAAATTCCGCAACAGACACCTCTCTACTTTTTTAAATACTTTAGCACTCTTCAAACCAACCAGAAAATATAGCAATTGTACCACCATCCTTAGTCTAACTACTTCCTTTGAATCCTGTTCCTATTCCATATCTTTCTCCTCCACATCATATAGCATTCCGTATACTTCCATCCTTCTCTTCCACTTTCTATCCTCTTCTCCAAATTCTTTCCTCTTCAACCATATCCTTTTCTCCTCTTCATATCCTTTCCTCTTCTTCCATATTCTTTCCTCCTCTTCATATTCTTCCCTCCTCTTCCATATTCTTTCCTCTTCTTCCATATTCTTTCCTCTTCTTCCATATTCTTTCCTCTTCAACCATATCCTTTTCTCCTCTTCATATCCTTTCCTCTTCTTCCATATTCTTTCCTCTTCTTTCATATCCTTTCCTCCTCTTCATATTCTTCCCTCCTCTTCCATATTCTTTCCTCTTCTTCCATATTCTTTCCTCCTCTTCATATTCATCCCTCCTCTTCCGCACTCTTTCTTTCCCTCTCACTCGACTCCTTTTCCCTGACATGTCTCCTTCAGAGGAGTTTTAGCGGCTCATCCTACCGCTGTTTACTCTTCCTCGATTCCATCCTGGATAGCAACTGATAAGCCTCAGCCTCAAGCATTATTTGCCAATGTCTTTTACTGATCATTATTTTTTACGAGCTTACGGAATTTATATATAAATATAGAATCTTGAACCCTTCTTCTACACACGTGTTGTGATCTTATCAACTGGATTCATGTCGTAAAAATATTATAAAATATTTTACGCGGCGCACGATGTAGCCTGGTATGTGCGTGCTTAAAAGTTTTTGCTTATTTTCCTCCAATACGATGTGGGTGGCGCGAAACTTTCAGTTATTCTGCAACTGAGATGAACGAATGAAAATGACTGATTGTGATAATAATTGGCAAAAATAAATAAATGCAGCTTAAAACATTTCTTTCCGCATCTGCAATATCATAATTATTTTAACATGAAAAGTATTCAGAGTTACAATTCAGTTGTTGTACCTCAGGTTTTGTCACATTTTGAATTTCAAAACACGTGCAAAGTCACGACTGTTGACTGTTTGTTTTCAATCATCATTTGATTCATTGAATGCCAGACAAGAGGCGTCACAATGGCAATAACCAGTGGTGCTTATTTAGATACGATGCTACCCGTAGTTACTTCTCTCACCTAACAGTTCGATAGCTTTTTTCAACAAACATTTAATGAATTCACAGTCACGAACACAATCAAGCCAAGACAAACTCAAAGTGATCGTGTCTCTAAAATAGTACGTTAGTATGTGTGTAGTGCCTATTGGCTGCGTTTTCTCGCAACATCTCGCTCTCTTTTCTTCGCATTTGCTCTTCATTGAATTTTGAATGGGCAACGAGAAAATTGTCCCGCTACCGAACCTAATTATAAATAGATAGGGCGAGGGGACTATTTTCTCATAATCATATGCAGTCCTTGCTATAAAATCCGTAATTCTAGTTTATTCTTCATAAAATATTTATTTTTGTAATGTAATTGAAATTCCATCACAATATGATTATGCATATAAGAAGTAAGTATATATCGATGTAATTATTCAAATATTCCATTTAACTGTAAACATTACAAATAAACACACTTCAATGATTGCTCATAATGCCATTATTATTCAAATTTTTATTTCATCTACAAGCTTCATTTTATTTACAAGCTTTATTTCATTTAAAAATATTATAGGGAAAGCATAAACTGTTCTATATTCTAGTAAGTATTATCTGCACCTATACCGGGGAATCCTCAAAGATTAGGATATGCAGGAGATTACTCTCAGTTGGTTACTGATGTTTACCTTCAGTGCAGAAAATGGGACAGTGCTATAGTCACTGTGAAACATGCTCAGTGTGAAACATACTCAGTGTGAAACATGCTCAGTGTGAAACATACTCAGTGTGAAACATGCTCAGTGTGAAACATACTCAGTGTGAAACATACGCAGTGTGAAACATACTCAGTGTGAAACATACTCAGTGTGAAACATACTCAGTGTAAACATTAGTATGCTGAAATCTTTTTCGAATGAACTTACTTCTGGACGACAGACTTGTGCTTGAGTAGATAATTGAATGTTTCGTACTTATATTGTGAAATAAATATATAAGAGTTGATGAAAAAACATTGAATATATACAATAACACTCCCGATGGCAAAAATATATCATAATATCTATAAATGGTGTAGTTCCTAATAAGAAATTCAACCAAAAATGTAAAAGAAGGTTCAATTAAATGATCAGGAGTGTAGAAAGAATATATTACTGAATTTTTTTTATCAGTTTATAGATACATTATTTGATTTAGTGCATCCTTTTGAAGGAAATAACGAATCATAGAATTTATGAATATTATGACGACAATTGAAGCAGATTACATTCAGAAATAACATCTCAATTCCCTCTTAATTCTCCCTCATGTCCTTCCAATCGCTGCCACTATATCACTGTTCAGTCAGCACTAAATCAGAAAGTAACAAGCTGCATAGTTGTTCTCACGCCGCCCTGTCATTCTTTAGTTAGTAATTAGCCATAAAGACTATAAACTCCCCAATTTAATGAGTTAATAAAGTTTTACGGCCTGCTGGCAGATTGTGTACAGACGTGCTAAATTCAACCGCACGCCAAACACTCTCCTAATGACCATCAAACTTGCGCCATGCCTGGATTGGGGAAAAAAGTAAGCTTTGGGCTATCCTGGTATTGAGCTTTTTATTCACTTATGAATCACATGCAGTATGTCCAAAAAAGAAGTCCGCCCATTTGTATAATGTTATAACTTTAAAATGAGTCAATCGGTTTCGATTCTGTTTGATCCATTCGACATAAAATTGAATTTTTTAAGAGTTATAGAAATATCACAAACGCCATTTCATGGAATATGCAAAGAATAGAAAATGTATCCATAATGGATAGAAAAAAAAAACATATAGTGAAGCTGACTCACAACAGCAATTGACATTTACGCAGTGGTTTAGCAGACAGACAGTATATATCTAAATGTTCATTGATACAACTTTAGGTGTATTAATTTTCTGTAAAAGTATATAATCAGTGGTTGACGACTTGACACCTATTACAATTGATGCTTACAATGAATTCTTTTTAAATTTAATTTTTTAATTCACTATTATATTTTCGGTTCATATGCTGATGAACTATATCGTCAAAATATTTTTTTTTCTTTTCAGGTATTCGAATAGTATATCTACACAAAAAATAACAATAAAATAACAAGTTAAAAGTATGTCAAAGTCAAAATTGAAGCCAGAGACTGCATTCGTCTGGCCAAAGACTGAAGATGTGAAGTCAGATGATGTCTTAAATTCCACTGAAAAAGATAAGCGACGTTTCAAAACAAGACTGAATTTAGACATCAGACCACTATCAAGAGTTAGAAGCAATAGTATTAAGTCACTGAAATCGCCATTGCTGAAGAACGTCCAAGAGGAGCCGAGTACGTACACAGCATCAACGGGAGAAATCATCACACTGAGGAGATCTTCCTCAACATCTTCAACCAGATCATTCAGAGGAGAAATTGGATTTGCCTCCAACTTTTCCGGTGGTTCATCAAATTCTTCTCTTCAAACCACACCCGACAGTCCAGCACCTGACATTGACCTCATTTTTGCCCAGAAAATAGAGATGTCACTGCAGTCGCCACGACCAATGGATGACGTCAAGCAATTGGTTAAGAAGTTGAAGTTCTTTCCAGACGATGAAAGAAAACTCAGTACTAAAAGCTTCAAGATATCAGAATCGGAGCCTAGTTCTCACAAGTCAAAGACGAAAAATCCAACACCTACTCCAGAAGAGCATTCTGAAGATACTCGTGAGAAGAATTTGATGAAAAACATAGCGTGGGTTAGGAAGAATTTGATAGAAATGCGTGAACAAGATCAAGAGCTAGCGCGACAACTTATCAGTTTACGTCTAGAAATTCAGAGATTGAAGCTACAACAGGCTGTCCAAAACCACCAAATAATCCTGGAAAATGTGGCCATGGAGACCGAGGAAGAACACGAGATGAAACACTCTGGAAACTGTGAGTGTCCTGATCCAACCTGGAGCCAAGGACCAGAGTCACCCAGCATCTTGAAGGATATGGGAGTTACTCGACTCAATCTCACTAACAGGAGATTTACACTAAGATAATATTTTTGATAGAGGTAATAGTACATTTGTATTTACGTTCAAAAAAATTCAGTTACTGATTTGAAATATATTCAAAATAAAAATTCAGTTTTTGTACTTATCATTTTTGCTAATTAAATTGACTAAATAATTAATTGCATAACTATAGTAATCGAATATATCTTTAAAAAGATTTTATTAAATCCTGCACTGGACTATTGATGAAATATATTTTTTCTTGATATTTGTTTCATTAACATAGTAATATGAAACTTAGAAAGCGAATTAAGTAATTGAAAATAAGTGATTTTGTGTATTATCTCACAATGCACTCAATTTATCTGTAATTAAATGAAAGATAATTAAAAAATAAACACAGAAGTAACTCTTATTTAATTTTGAAAGCACATATATATTTTTTTGTCTCAGTGCATGTGCCTCCTGGTCCATTTCTTCGAGTAATTAGAGCCGTGTGAGCTATTAGCTACTGGCCTAATTCCCTACATGGCAGTTTGTCCTCACGCACTTTATTTGTCCTGCAATCAATGCTTTAATGCCCTACCGCTGTTACGTCACACGGAACATCGCTCCGCTAATGGGGCGGCTTGGCATGCTCTCAGATGCAAGTCAACGACACGCCAGGCGCCAGAGGGTCAACCCAACTGTGGGAAAAACTACACATTTAATTTCGTGGAAAAAATTTGGGGTCATAACTTTAGTTTTGGACATGTTAATAGAAGCTGTTTCTGAAAAGAGCTAATTTATTTGAAGAATTGCTCTGCATTTTGTAATTGAGAAGCTTTCTATTGTTGTGAGCGAGATGCGAGCTAGCGAATGGAAGTCGCTATACAAAGTCCATAACAAACAAACTGAAAAGAAAAAGGGTAAGTTTTTAATTATCGGTCAGTTCCACATTTTCGGACACGAAAGAAAAACGATATAATAATTATTATTTAATTTTTATTTAATAAAAATAAAAATAAAATAATTATTATTATATCGTTTTTCTTACGTGTCCGAAAATGTGGAACTGACCAATAATTAAGAACTTACCTTAGTGATAGGAAATGGCACTCTAAATTATGTGATATCTTCAGTAAATAATTAGTATGTTTCATTTTACTTAATCTTGGTTCATTAAAAGATAATACAAAAAAGAATATTCTTATGCAGGAGACAAGTTTAAAAAAAGCAGATTACATCGTGACTATATATTATAAATAAAAATTACTATCGAATAAAACTATAATAAAAATAACTTCTTTTCAAAATGCAATAGTTAAGGGATAAAGTAACATTTACTACATGCGAATTAGACACTCTATAGGAAAATACCAATAGGCTGTTATTAATAAATGTATAAAACCCATTCATGAGAGAAAAGTGTTTTTGACCTCTACAAGGGATATGCTCAAATTTTCATGAGTTTTTTAATAAGTAACCTATCAAAATATTCATCTGGTATCAAATTCCTATTTGTTTTTTATGATTAAAGAAAATATTTCTTATTAAAAAACAATAATTGTCACTTTATTGTAGCTAGTATGTAATGAATTATGTGGTAGCTTATATAGCATTGATAAGATATTTTGACAGATCAGATCAAGAAATAACAAACTATAAAGTTATATAAGATTATTTGAACAGGGTAAGTTCTTAATTGTGGGTCAGTTCCACATTTTCGGTCACATAAGAAAAAAATACGATATAATAATAATTATTACACTAGGATTGGTTGTTTTTACTCAATCTACCCTAGTGAAATAATTATTATTATATCGTTTTTTCTTATATGACCGAAAATGTGGAGCTGACCGATAATTAAGAACTCACCCTACTTCACAATAGTAACTTTGAACTCTTTAACCTATATCAAAATAACACACTCAATACATTCAGGTTGACAGGTTCTATGACAACACAATTTACACTCTATTTTCAGTAAAAACAAATAAAAAAAGAAAAGCTATTTTCAATTAAGATCAAAGGACATTGAGAGCCAGTACAGCATTTCTATACCGCTGCCTCTTTTACCTGTGCATATGGCAGGTAATGAGTTAATCACCAGGTGTAACAAATACACTATTGGACACATAGCGCCACAAGTTGTTGTGAAACAATCATTGTACTGACAATTGGTGGAACAATGCACTGTCAAATAATATCTTCATTAAGTAACCTATTGTCATTTTAATTGATTTAATTAGCTATGTACGACTTCCGGATTTAATTACTGTGACAATTCATTCATCAACAACCTATAAATAAAAGCATGTCAATTTTTTAGCTATCGTATCACCCGTATTTAAAAATATATATACTTTTACCGCATTATTTTCATTTATGTATAATATTTTGCAGATAATCAATTATCAAATATAAATAATACAAAAAAAATAGAATTTACTACTAAACCATTAAAAAAAATATTGAGAAATTTCTATTTTAAAATTTGCAAGTATCTAATATAGTTTACATATGATATGTACATTTTAGGTTAATCTAAAAAGTAACATTCTTGGAAAAATATATTCCCGTTAGCCTGATATCTCATCACTTAATACTTTTAAGGAAATAAATATTAATTATTTACCACCATTTTAAAAAGAAAATAGAAGATGTAGTTTCAACCGTTATAACCCTAGTCCTGTTTAAATGATTTTACTTGGTATTTGTTATTTTTACTTTGCCGCATTTTGACCGGTAACATAGGTAGGTTTTATATTTTTTGGTATATGTATATTTATTTTCAGATAGCTATGCTATTTTTTAGGTTAATTTCATAATTTTAAATTCTACAAGATACTAACAGACTGTTTTTGTTATTTAGAATTGAATTACTTTTATTTAATATTTTTTAATTAACCAGAATTTCAATAAACAATGAATTGAAAATTCAAGGAGGGGCCATAGAAGATTGAACTCTATATAATTGTCTACGACCCCACAATAACTTTTCACTGATCAGAAATGCAATGCGTAATGTATAGTAAAGATAGTACTATCATTTATTTACTAATACCTGATGTTTCATCAATATGTTCCTGTCTGTAGTATAGAGTTCAAAGCGTACGTACGTTCAGTGGAAACTCAAATTAATTTTTCATTTATAAGCTCCTTAGCAAAGTTAGCACTGGAGGGTTTGAATTGCATAATTCTATTGACTATTTTTCACATTTTAAATTGCTATCTGCAAACAAACTAATGGACGGAAATGCATTCACCGTTGAGGCTGAAACAAATTATTATTATCAAATTAGTACAATTAAAACTAATAATCAATTTTTATATCAAATAATCTTACTAATTTGTAGTAGAAATAAGTCTTTTTAGAATAGCTGAAATCAAATGTCACTTATATTTAATGTTATGTAAGAATATTACATTGAAAATAAGATATACAGTACACATTCGTTCAACGTGGAGATAAGCCTTATCGTCTGACTGATAAGCACTACCTTGGTGTCCATAAAGTATGTTACCATTAACCAGTTTATTTACATATAATTGAGTCACTAAATTTAGGGACAGTGATGATGATAATAACGTACTGACCTTCCTCAATATACCATATGTTGTGTTTTTCTTTAATCACATAATATAGGTACTCAATGACATTCAATACATTTGAGGCAACTATTATTATACGTAGAAAAGTACAGTCTTAGGTTTTCTGTATTTTAATATGATGTGTTTGGTAGAGGAGTTAGGCCCCAAACACCAAAACTTAAAATTTCACAAACCTGTTATAACCTAATATATCTAAACACTTCAAATAATTTCTAATAAAAATAATATAATTTGAGAAATTTCAAAACTTAAATTTCTATAATTGGATAAATTTTTTAATTGAATAACGTTACATTTTTAGGATAAAATTACTATATATGATCAAAAGTTCCATTAATTTATTTACTAATGATTAATTTCATTCTTAAATTTTTATAGTATCTTTATTGCTTCTACTTAAAAAATATCATCTTCATTAAACTATAAACTCATTTTACAAACTCTACTAATTATTACAATTACTTAAAATATTATTTACCTTATTACCTATTAACTAACAATTAATTCTTTTCTTAATTACTACAAACACTTACTATTAAGTATATTAAGCATCTATGTGACACCATGCATCTTTGAACTGTCGAAACTAACTAAAGTATTGTGCTTAACGCGATGCATCTCTGAATGAATAATGCGAAATGAATAAATACGTTGCCATGGCTCCATAAGACTTTACACTTTTTATTTATAAGAAAAGCCTAGGCAAAAAATAGTTCTAATCATGAAGTAATTCAGAATAGTGTAGATATTGAAGGTACAGTATCGCAGAAAAAGATTACTGTTTTTATATATGGTTCTATAGGGCTATTGTTGAACATTTCTTGTATGCGACCCATAAAATGAAGTGTTAAAATAGTTACGACAAAAGAACACTAATTTTTTAAATACTACTCTCTTCGAAAATCAATTGAAGAGCATACTGGGTAAAGGACTAATCTGACATTTTGAGAATTTTCCTCATTCATATAGAATAGAGCTACTAGTTAGACCATTTATTATTAAATATTAGTTAAATCATTTACACTCTTTGTCATACAGTTACGTATTTTTAATAATGGTAATTTTCCAATGATAATAGCTACTATATTTCTATATGTATATTCAGGGTTACTCATAGCAAGTATATTTACCTTCTAGTACATTTTAACAGGCCCAGACAGACTATTTCAAGAGAACAGAAGTCGTATCCACTGGTATAGCATTTTGCGCTAGGTCAGTTACTCTATTGATCAGGTGCCAAAGACTCATGACAGTGACTGTAAAAAAGACTACAATGTGGATTAGATTAAGCACAGTAGAAGTGGCAAGGCGACACTATAGATTGTCTATAGCAGGAAAAGATTTAGCTATAATTCTAATTTAGAAGAGTGGGCTAGTATAAAGTGTTACAACAAAGCTCTACAACATATAATTCAGACTGTTGGCACGTAGACCAGACCAATTAACTATTACCTCTTTTTATAATAAAGAATTTATTTTTCCCCTATAGAACAAGGAAAGAAGTTTGTTTTATTATTTGGCTCATGTCTTGAATTAACTATATTTTATATTCTTATTATCATTGATAAACAAGGTAAATCAAGATATATTTACTCTATAAATAAGAAATGCATTTTTTTTACAGGGATGAAACCAAATTTTAAAAAGTAGTACCTACCTGTTATGGAGGTAAATTTCCACAAAGAATGAAAAATATAGTTTGACTTACTGTAAATATATTGTTCAAATTTTATTCGAGAGCAATTATAATATTTTGTTAATAAAAAAGTTAATTATAAACAATAATCCTTCATTTCTGCCAAGTTGAGAGTATACGTGTCCTGATTATCTATGTATAAATTATGAATGAGACTTAATATTAATTTGAAATATAAGAAGCTATAACGGTTAAACTCTTGAATTGAAGAGGTCTTTGGTTCAATGTATTAGAGAATGAAAATGAAGACAATTGTGAGTATTCAAAAAATAATTCATTTCGTAAATAGCCTCATCACGGAGCTTAACAATCTAGAAATGAGCATCATGATCTATATTAATTCACACAGACTATCTAGGTTCTCTCACTGTGCACTGCTTATACAGCTATAAATTACTTTGGTTGCAATTAACTAAAATTACAGATCATTGCAAGCGTTTGAGGTAGACGAAGACAATCTGTTACTTCCATCTAAGCTGTGCAAGATTCATCTGAACACTTTGAAGTCAACCGCATACACCAGCCGTCTGATTAAGTACAGTCAGAGAAAAGAATATTTGTGATGTTTTTTCAAAGTTTACTAATTTCAGATTCCATAAAGAAACTTTTATAATTAATAAAAGATGACACGACGACAAATTTGTAAGAAGATCTTAAATCGTTATTATTAGAAAACTGTGTCTTGTGATATTATTGTTATGTAATGAATTTTTCATGAAAGTGACTCTTTTCACTGATAGTACATCATCACAGTGACTCTTCTCTGATAGTACATCATCACAGTGACTCTTTTCACTGATAGTACATCATCACAGTGACTCTTTTCTCTGATAGTACACACCCTGTGAACCTATTTCTATTCCCACAGACTCAATCCAGAGCTATCATTTAATGCATTACAGATTTGTACTACGTGATGCCTGTTACACTACTTACTATCATGTACTGCAAAAACTTACAATTAGTCTACTGTATCATTACCAAGATGCACAATGTAATAGAAATGGAACGAGTACAAGTTATTGTAGAAAAAAGTTTGCTATGATGTAGGAATGTGCTATTTGTTAATGAGGTGTTAGAATTACTACGTGATGTGATACATTGCATATAAAAGCGCATAAGAATATAAAGTTTACACAAGGGAGAAATTTATATATGAGGTTCGTATATTTTTTAATTGTTTTGAATCTATTACGAGTTCATTGCAACTGAAATTTATAATAATGTAGATAATATACTTACATTCAAATGGTTATATATATTATGTTTGTAACAAATTAAAAAAATAGTGAAAAAAATCTAAATGTGAGTACTTGAGATCAACGAATAAAATATTAAAGATCACATGCATATCAACTTACAATAAGAATTTCACCCTGTCTATAGTTTTTCTACTCCTCACTCAAGCCAACTAACTTATTTATGTACTTCAACCTACACTGAATAGGACACCCTTCTACTTAGACACAATTCACTACTGTATTCTAACTACATGTGATTAAACCGTGAGTTTCTACTAGCAATCTACATGTCTATCAGTGAACCGTTGCAACGTAACTCTACTTTAATCTACGAGATGTGGCATCTTGTTATCGGAGAACTCTCTGCTTCCGGTGTAGATTAACTGAACGGCGGAGCAAACTGCGTAAGGATTGTTTTACTCATATCACTAAATGCTTATTATGAGCAGTATGAAAGAACTGCTCATAGATCTATGAATGAGATATGAGTATTAAGTATTCATAGAGTGACTCATGCTAGTATAAGATTTTGGCAACGTTTGGCAATGATATTGTGACGTAGTTGTTGTACACTGACTATTACAGTATCTGTTATTTATGTTAATTCATCAAATAACCTCCTGTTATTATTTGCATCCAATTAGAAAATACTAAATTAAATTAATAATTTGGTAACTGGTTATTGTTTCTTATCAATTTAATCATACATGATATTTATAATTTTATGCTTAATTAATAATAATTAATATTTTTATACCAAATGAATATACTTTTTGAAATGACATGAATAAGTCAATAAACTGTGTATGAAATATGCATTTGATGTAATTTTAATAAATTTGACCATGTGTTCAAGCCATTGCTATTCAATTGGGTAGAATTATTTTCCAGCTCATGTTTTTAACGTGTTTTTACCCATCATTTTTTTTACTTATATAGGGGCTTGACTTCCATGTATATTTATATACTTTTTTTTCTCAATAAATATTATCATTATCACCTAGTTCGGTTAGAACTATGATATAACGCTAGTAACTAGTTAGGTAACTTAGTCATTACCTATCATATAGCACTAGTCACTAGTTAGGTTACTAACCACCGCTCTTTCCTTCAAAGCAATTACTAGAATGGTTGTAAAGGAGGCCCAAATAATTGCTTCAGCTCTTCTCCTGCACTATATATTTATTTTCGTCAGCGTGTGTTATTTTTGGTGTTATTTTGCTTAGCCCCAGTAATTGACGTGACGTCAGAGTCATGGTGAGTTGGTAAACAAACGCAACTTTCGTTTCTCAGGCTAAAATTAACGTAAAATGAATACATTAAATTTACAACTGAGTAGTGTAAAGTAGATTAAGGGCATCGACCCATGAAATTTGGTGAAAATTACCATTTTTATTTTTTGCTGAAAAGGGGTGTTTGGGAAGTAGGCTCTCATGTCCAAAATTTTCGGGGGTTTACGAGAACTAGAACACCCCCACCCCCCCCCACTCCTAAGGGGGTCCAAAGGGGGCGGGTGAGGGTCGATAATTGTAAATTTTTCTTTGGTTTCATAAGGAATGTTAGGCATTGTACTTTCATGTCCTTTCTTTTTTAGGGTCAGAGGCTCTACAACCCATCCAATGCAGGGCCCAAAGAGGGCTGGGGCGTATTCACGTTTTGGGCTATTATTTACGCGTTTACGTTATTGGTCAAATATATACGTTTTGAGCTCTCCTGTGAAATCTGAATATTCCGCCTAAAATGAATAGAAGTCAATGAGTTTTCACGCTACAAGAAAAACAAAGACAGTTTTAGAATCCTCGAACGATTTCTAACAAAAACCTGAGCAGTTTTTATTTTCAATTTTCACATCTCTTGCTTCTCATCACAGTTTGAAACAAAAAATCTAGGATTTTTAAATTTCTGTTAGTTATCAAAAATCGCCTAACAAGAGAAAATGAGAAGGAAACCGAAAAATATCCGTCCATATTTTTATTAAAAAAGTTACAAATTTTTTAAATCTTTCTTCGTTTTGTTGTACCATTTTTCCTTATAAACTACGATTCTTTTGAAATGAACGGGAAAATATCCACAAACACTCATTTTATAAAAAAAGAAACTAATGCCAAAATTGGAAAAGTAACAATAACAAATTGTATTTTCTTTGTGAAGTACAAATACTTTTCAAATCAAAAAATAAAAATAAAAAAGGTTTCAATCTCCTTAAATTTAAAAACATTCATCAATAATAAAATTTTCACATATATATCATTATTATTTCAATACATATCATTAAATATTAAATTTGCTATTAGATTTCATAAATTAATATTTCATAGTTAAATGTGTTTAATCGTAAAAAATATTTTTTTGAATAACGAATGAAAAACTTCTTCATGGAAGTTGATGTATACATTATCTAGCACTGATAGTATACAAATTGATGATTACTAGTATCCATACGATAGAACACATCAGATAGGTACTAACGTGAATTGTGATACCTACTGAATGTTCCGAACTGAATTCCTTCTTATTACTTGCAGAAAATAGCTGCTATTAGAATGACTTGGACATAATGACTAACTCTGAAGACTTAAATTACTCGCAAATCACACACTTTACTGTCATATATCGGCTGCTAAAAGGTAAATTAACCGTCGCATTTATGGTAAATTAGGCTGCCAGTTTATGGTAAGTTCAGTGAGTGCGTTTATAGTAAATTTAGTGGTGGGCTAGAGAGCGTTCACCCCATTTATTTTGACCCAAAGTTGACCCTAGGAACGTATTTTCTGAATGAGACTATACTCAGTGACCAGAAAACTGGACCTACAAACCACTACTTCCTTCCACTTTGCTGTACCTACAGTCATGTCTCTGCCTGCACTGTAGGTACTGTAGTCACTGTAGGCAGTCTGGTGAGTGACTGTACTAACCACAGGTCTGACAATAAGTACACACAAACAACTTAACATGTCTGGCCTAGCTAGGTACGTACCGCCAAGTGTATCCGTGATGATATTTTGACAGTTTATTAATGTCACATTTTCAAAAAAGAAACTTTACTAATTGTAATGCTTGTAGATATTTTACAATTTGTCTGGGTACACAAAGGCATTTTTTTAAGATTTGAAAATAATAGGAAATAAGAAAACTGTAATTTGTCAAATTAGCATCATGCGGAGACTCTTTTCTCCGATAGGAGAGTGTCAAGTATAGTAGTGTATGCCATAGTAGGCAAGAATGACAGCTAGGTGACATAGAAATCTGATGTTATGGAGATATCAAATAGGGTAAGCTACGAATTATTGGTTATTTATTATTATATCCTTTTTTTATGACAGAAGATGTGGAACTGACCTACAGTTCGTAACTAAACCTAATATAAAAATTCAAGATGAATTGCTACACAAATAGCAGCATTACTACAACTATATTTACCAATTATTCCTTTAAAATGACATCATTTTACCTCTACATATCAAATAAATAGTTTGAAATTTAAAGAGTAAATACAATGCAATCTATTTCCGTAAGGGATTTATTACCACTGCATCGCATTCAGTGAGTAATAAGCAAAAGCTAAACCTGATGCATTCTCCCGTGCACCGGCAGTACAGACAAATAAACTGCACTTGATTCGTATTATGCACTTCCGGCAGAACTGCAACAGCTCTAAATTCATTAGAAGTAACACCGAGCAATGCATGTAGACCAAACGAAGCTAGGAGACTGCATTTAATAATGCATTTTGAATTAGAGCAATTAGTCTATATTAACAATTACTGATATATGATTAGATACGTAAGGATTTCATTAATTATTTTAATATTGCAATGATATGGGGGATATTGATGATAGGGAAACATATAATGTTCTGATATTATTTTTTATTAGATTATAATGTTTAATTGAAAATTCTTATTAATGTATTTATAATTATGCTCTTTAAATTGTTAAAATGGTTTCCATTTTTTGAAAATAATAGATAGACAAAAAAAATCTTTATTTTGTATACTGTATAATATATATTATACATTCATAATATTGTTGGGATTTTTTTTTTCAGATTGAAAATTACGTAATTGAAAATGAAAACGTAAAAAAAATGAAATTAATGTGGGTTGAGTTGAATGCTATTCCCTCTTAATCTTCTATGGCCCCACCATAACTTTCTCTGTATGGTATACTATATGTTGCTTTATGGTATACTCTGTATGGTGTACTGTATGTGTAGCAACTGTATACCAAATGAATATATATTATAATCTTATAAATATAGTAATTGAAAACATCATATAATGTCAAATTATTGTACATTTCAAGGATCATTAAAAATATTTGAATCTTTCATTTAATCATAATTATTTACTTATTAGTTATATACATGATGAATGAAAGTATGACTATTTACTGAGCTTTTAACATATGTAATTAAATACTTAATACTTAATAAGATGATGTACCATGTATAATTTACATAATGAACCTATGCCCTATATTTTCGTATTAATTATTAAATGAGTAGGTTCTGTAACAGTTTATAATGTTGGTATGATTTGGAAATTAAAGAGAACATTTCGTTCGAAAAAATATTATCCATAAAAATATATAAA
Source organism: Caprella mutica (assembly GCA_947561585.1). Taxonomy (NCBI): domain Eukaryota; kingdom Metazoa; phylum Arthropoda; class Malacostraca; order Amphipoda; family Caprellidae; genus Caprella; species Caprella mutica. Next base: position 123,614 of record CANNZV010000695.1, on the reverse strand, counting down.
TGAATTATTATATCAAAGCTTGCCACTTAATTCGCTTTTGTAACACCTATGAAAATACATAGCTAAATAAACTCATTAAAATCATTGTTTCAATATTCTTTTTGAATGATATAGATTCGTATATATATTAAAATAAAATGTATGTTTATATATTAGATTTAATTTTCACTAAATTATCCACACGGAATAAAACATATTACCAGAAATTAACTATTTACTGTTAAGGAACTATTTACTGTAAATCAACTATTTACTATAAATTTACTTATTTACTGCAAATGAACTATTTACTGTAAATTAGTTTATTTACTGTAAAGGAACCATTTACTGTAAATTAACTTATTTACTGTAAAAATGAACTATATACTAGCTGTTCATCAATGCATTTATACGCTATTTTAAAAATCAATATAATATGAGGAGGATAATTATACTACATTTATGCCATTATATATATTTAATTTAAGTTTACATATTATTATCAATATTAATGTACCCGTGCTATGTTAATTAGGTACACAAATATACATATATTTGCTGCATACACATATTTGGTGCAAAATTTAATTGAATTGCATACATGAACTAGGATTTTCCTGAACGTTTATTTTTATCCTTTTATTTAGGTCTGATCATGTTATCTATGATTATTTTTGTTTAGTGGATGATTATATCCGTAAAAAAAATTGCAAAGAATTTATTCATTTTATTCCATAGAAATTATTAAAGTTATACGAGTGCACCATACCAACCAACTTATTTCAAGGTTAAAATTACAATTAAAGTACATTTATATATCTAATTTCATCTAGATTAGTTATTTTACTAATTAAAGGAATATTAATTTAAAACTAACATTAATATTTATTTTGATCTCATATTTCTACGTATTTATTGTACGAATATATGTATTATCTTCATGCTTATATACTTTTTCAGTGTATATTATATATATAATTAAATGTATATGGATATTATTATTGGAATATCACAGTCATTCTACGAGGTTATAATGATGTAGATTTATTCTCGCTTCACACCTGGCTAGGTATATTTATTTCTCAATATATTTATTTCAGCCTCTACGTATGTGATGTAGAAGGCCATAAATCTACGCATTTAACTCCCTATCTACAGATTGTAGAAAATGAATAACATTGTAGTTATCATTGTTGTTGTACATGAATAAATGCGATGTTGCTACGATCTTCAATATGAATCCCACTGCCAGTTTGTGATCATTTTTTCCCATTTTATTTTTATAATGTAATTTCATATTTAAATAGGGCAAAACAGAAAGGACAGATTGATAATCGCCAATTTTTCGAATACTGAAAGCGTCGGAGTATTGCTACGTTGCCGTGTGGCGTAAATAATAACCAATTTATATAATTATAACAGTTCTTATAGAGTCATAGACCATCTGTTGCATAGAAACCATGCATTAGAAAAAACAGCAGCAACAATATATGTGTGTATTTAGTTCATCTGTATATTGATTATATACGGGTTCGTATGAAATTATTTTTAATATTGAAAATTGAAATTGTTATTTTAGTATAGTTTATTTAGAATTACGATGAAATGCTATTGAACTAAACTCTTATCTGCTTTAATATTCATATTGTATTAACAGTCAAAAAATGAATGACAAATAGTCTCATAGTTTGAACAAAATGAATTATACAATTTATGTATATAATCTAAAGAAAGTATAATTTCTGTATAAGATGATATGTTTCTTTCCTAGGATGCAGGTGATTTTATAAACTTATTCACCTATTTATAGTCAGTATAGCTAAATATGTGTTTGATAGTACTTAGTTATTTAAGCAATTTCTATTTCTACTATTCAATTCACTTACCCAACTGTATTCAAATAGACTGAAACAGTGCTAGTTAAAATTGATTCCTCCATCATTACACACATAAATGGCATTGATATACTGTATAATCACCTTCAACCCGAATACAGTTTATGGGGTATAATTTAGTAGGTAGCGGTAGGCATTATAGTAATGGTGCTCACAAGAATTGTACTTCCATCAGAGTTATTGTCTACATTAAACTAATGCAATGACGATACCATCTGAAGATCTGGTCCAATCATTAGATTCATAGTCAGTCGAACTGAACTTTTTTTACAACACTCCTAGTTGTATGTTAGAATCAGAAGTACATCGTACATGTAAGAGCTTTATTTTTTAATAATTTATACCAAAATATAAAATTTTGTGTAGATTAAAAATTATCAAATTTATATCATTTCAACTAGAACGAATATTACAATCTATATTATCGACAGCAAGCAATTGACAATCAAATAGAAAATAAATAAGTTCAATATATAGTTCAATAAACCGGTGTATCAGAAGAAGATCTCACCAAGGGCCGTAAGTCAGTTATTAGAGTTAAAAAGGTGTGAATCGAATGAGTGATAGCACTAAGAACAACCATTAACGTATTGACTGACAGGAGGATAACATTATTATGAGTATAAGAACTACTGGCAAAGATAGGTACATATATCCCTGATACTGCATTTAATTAATAACTATTGAGCTGTTATTAAATACTCATGTTGTAATATCATTTAATTGTACATTCTATAATAGTATCTATCTACTAAAAGATATTTAATATGTATGAAATAACTGTACCTTCGTTACCAATCTTGAAAAAAATTAATTATTAATATAAGATGATGGAATAAATAGCACCTATCTAACGATATAATGAACTATTTATTATAAATAGCTTATTAACTTATATACGACTGAAGAGGAAACAAACCGGTATATACGAAGTAAGAAACTATGTACAGTTAAACACACAGGAAACTCTATAGTAATTACATGGTGAAACATGAAAGGAAATTTGTGTATACATATATCTATATGTACTCTGTGCATACTATCAATTTCTATTTACTCTATCCTTATAGGTTTCCCCATCAGTGAAATGACCTAACTAAATTGCTTAAATAAAATGTTATAGCATCTATAGACGATCTCAGCCAAGCGAATCCGATTTTTTAGCCACAACACAATCGGCAACTTCCTGCTGTTATATCAGTCATTGACTCCAGTCTTTACTCCGCTCTTGTTCCCGTGTTTACTATCGCTCTTACTACCATATTTACTACTGCCGCACACGAACACTCACTCATTCATGCCTTGCCGTATTACTACTATTATTGTAGATGGCTTCCCAAAATTAGGATTATTAGGTTAGCTGTCCAGATAAAGTGGAATGTTTTTTTATGATAATTTGGAATCAAGTTCGATTGAATTGTTATTGGTTTGTATAATAATCAAAGTTATATTATTGATATACATTTTAATAACTAATAATATAAGAAAGATACAACATTGAATTGTACGTCCTTTTTTCGAATAAAAAAAGACTACAAGCTATGTGTAACAATACTGGAACATGGTAGAAATTTGATATTGAACGATATTATATCCATGCTATTATATTTACTATAACAAATTAGATTTTAGGGAAACTAAATGATATTAAAATTACCTTCAAATAAAAGTGCAATTCTACACCACTATTGATGTATCAGATATGCAATACTATTATTACTAACCTTGCTGAGATCTATTGCTACTAAGCAACTGTTCCTCTCATCTGATACAGAATACAACTAAATTTTTAAATTAAAAAAAATTAAATTGGTTTTCTAATTGAAACTCAAAATTTAAAATGAATTTATTCTAAGATGAAAATAAATGAATAATCAATACAAAGTCAGACTTTGCCGAAACGAATAACTGTTAAAGATTCAATTATTGTAATAATTTCATTTATTACTTAGATACAAGGTATAAATATTTATTTAAAATCTAAATATTTAATTATCAGCACGCATCGAAAAATAAATTTCCCGCACCATTAAACACAAAGATATATTTAAATAGTTAAAGTTACTGATCCAGTTATTTATTATTTATTTATTCATTATTATCATCCAGTCTTGGAGAGGAAGTGAATAGAACTGTAGAGATGTTGGTGATGTTTTGTGAGACATAGAAGGATATTGGTTCTTCCCACAGACTGATGTAATTACCTTCTACCAAGACTCCTATTCTTTACGTGATCTGAGACTGCTGAGAGTATGGTGGAAAGCCTTAGGCTCTTCCGGCAACCACCTCCGCAAAATAGGGTTGAGGGGACTGCATCCAATGGATAAAAACTCAAACCCACAAAGCTCAAACCTAGAAACTGATAAGCTGAGCTAAAAGGTGATTATAAATGACAGTTTAAAGAATATTTTCAACTGGTAATGATAATATTCGATATAGTGTATTGTCAGTCACCTTATTTTATTGATTGTATATTAAACATATTCTTAAAATTTTGTTTCATTGCAAAAATAAATTCAAACATTGTGCTTCACTTTTGTGTCAAGTTGGCTAATAGAAACAGACGTTGTTAGTGCGACAGGTAACTGTAATTACCATAATTACCAACTGATGATAGTAGGTTACCACAGCCTTCTCTGTCATTACCAACTATGCGTTCAAGACTATTTTCAATTGTGTACAATTCTACCTATAATCACTGGTTTGCAGAGTCCAAGGAAAGTACTAAAAGTGATACGCCTGATTACAGTTGTGTTTTGTTCACTTCTTTCACAGATGAAAAGCTCATTGTTGTACATGATAAGTTAATCCAATTGAATTTTGAAATATATACAAATAAGCATTCAGAAATAATCAAGAAACTTTCAGACGATCTATAGTTTTTTTTTTTCTTTAGATTACTATTTACCAATTAATTTCTTAACTTTTATTTCGGCAGCACACGAGATACTTCATTTTTCATGGAAATCTATTCAGTATTGTGAAAAATGATTGTTTATGAAAAAAAAATAGGTCAAAATAGAAATGTACAAACAAAACCATTGAAATCTAGTTTAAATAAAATACCTATTATTATAAATGCATATATTGATATACGTTCTCGATGACGTTTAATTATTATGGCGTTTAATCAATTATTATTATTCACTAGGAATGAACTATAACAGTTGCCCATAGCTGATGTTTCACACTAAAAAAAGGATCAAACTACTTTCGCACATTCTGTTGGTTATACAAGACGTACTGCCCTAATACTAGGAAACAGTGAATGCCTCTCTATGAGATAATTGTTCACATGACATACTTAGATCCTTCTGCCTCACATCTACAGTGACTCATGAATGCCTTATTCATACCCTACATGTGTACGCAGATTAAGCAGTTTTTAATGTATAGATTAAATTGAAACTATTGAAAATATCAAAAATCGTATTTAATACTTCATACAAGATACCTTTTATTTCTCCTTATTCATTTCATTAACTCAAATATTTTATATTTAGTCTATGAAGAGCTTTGTACGGTAATAGTGAAGAATTTTATCACTATCAGAAGTATAGGAGAAAAACTCTACGTTAGAAGAAATCTCTAAAAGTAAGCCAGACATCGTAGGCGTGTACACTCTAATAGTGGGTGTGAATCTACTCCATTCATAATTCTGTCTGTGTGCGTCAAGCGACTCCACACACACCAATTTACGTACATGTCAGTGTTTGGGTGTCTTGTTGTGTGTGGGTTAGCTCCACTATACTATGTTTTGACTGTGCATGGATGCTTTGCTTTACTCAGAGATCAAATCATCTTGATAATTTTTATATTATTAAACGAAAATATTTCGAGAACACTTATTTGAAATAGTATACTAAGTACAATTAGAAAAATGATCGTATGGCAAAATAGAGTGAACTATAGACTGCAGCTTTCTATAGATCGTTAAGGACATAATGCTCTTTTTATCCACATGAGAATGCGTTTAAAGCAACAACACATGGTAAGTAAAACGTACTGTAACAGAAAAATAGTAAAGGAATAGAAAGAGAGGATATAGCTCAGTGAATAAGAATAAGCAGGAAACTTGCAATTACACAGAGACCTACGCCATGTGACTACCATACCTACCTTGTGACTACATACCTACCTTGTGACTGCCATACCTACGCCATGTGACTACATACCTACCTTGTGACTGCCATACCTACCTTGTGACTACCATACCTACCTTGTGTCTGCCATACTTACCTTGTGACTACCATACCTACCTTGTGACTACCATACCTACCTTGTGACTACCATACCTACCTTGTGACTACATACCTACCATGTGACTACCATACCTACCTTGTGACTGCATACCTACCTTGTGACTGCCATACCTACCTTGTGACTACCATACCTACCTTGTGACTACCATACTTACCTTGTGACTACCATACCTACCTTGTGACTGCTATACCTACCTTGTGACTGCCATACCTACCTTGTGACTACCATACCTACCTTGTGACTACCATACCTACCTTGTGACTACATACCTATCTTGTGACTGCCATATCTACCTTGTGACTGCCATACCTACCTTGTGACTACATACTTACCTTGTGACTGCCATACCTACCTTGTGACTACATACCTACCTTGTGACTGCCATACCTACCTTGTGACTACATACTTATCTTGTGACTGCCATACCTACCTTGTGACTACATACTTACCTTGTGACTGCCATACCTACCTTGTGATTGCCATACCTACCTTGTGACTACCATACCTACCTTGTGACTGCCATACCTACCTTGTGACTGCCATACCTACCTTGTGACTGCCATACCTACCTTGTGACTACCATACCTACCTTGTGAGTACCATACTTACCTTGTGACTGCCATACCTACCTTGTGACTACCATACTTACCTTGTGACTACATACCTACCTTGTGACTACCATACTTACCTTGTGACTACCATACCTACCTTGTGACTACCATACCTACCTTGTAACTGCCATACCTACCTTGTGACTGCCATACCTACCTTGTGACTACCATACCTACCTTGTGAGTACCATACTTACCTTGTGACTGCCATACCTACCTTGTGACTACCATACTTACCTTGTGACTACATACCTACCTTGTGACTACCATACTTACCTTGTGACTACCATACCTACCTTGTGACTACCATACCTACCTTGTGACTGCCATACCTACCTTGTGACTGCCATACCTACCTTGTGACTACCATACCTACCTTGTGACTACCATACCTACCTTGTGATTACCATACCTACCTTGTGACTACATACCTACCTTGGGACTGTCATACCTACATTGTGACTACCATACCTACCTTGTGACTGTCATACCTACCTTGTGACTGCCATACCTACCTTGTGACTGCCATACCTACCTTGTGACTGCCATACCTACCTTGTGACTACCATACCTACCTTGTGACTACCATACCTACCTTGTGATTACCATACCTACCTTGTGACTACCATACCTACCTTGTGACTGTCATACCTACCTTGTGACTACCATACCTACCTTGTGACTGTCATACCTACCTTGTGACTACCATACCTACCTTGAGACAAAATTCCCAAAATATATTATAATTATTTCTTAAAAAAACAAAAGTTATTTATCATAAAAATATTGATTATATTCAAAGAAAGAGAAGTTTATTATTCTGAAGAAAGGAAAATAATTATTAGAAAAATAGTCTCTTAAATAAGAGAAATATTTCTAAAAACAATTAAAATGTACCTAGATAATTATTTAAGAAATAAATTATTTCTATTTGATGAAAATTATTTCTTATAAGTTCTTTCTCTTTAAATGAATCGAAATAGAGTTCATCTAAATAATATTTTAAAAATCTGATATATAAAAAACGAGTAACAGATTAATTTTTTATAGTAAAAATTCAACCTTACTGTATTAATATTTTCAAAAATAGTTAATAAAATATGGCTAAATAATAATTATTTTAATATCCGTATATATCATGTGTGTTTAGGAAAATGTTTTATTAAACATAGCAAAGAAGGGCTTCATCTTCCTCTTCTTTCTTTTCATGATAGTATGTACAGTTTTTGTTATTCATTTATCGAGACTTCAATGACTATAATGTGTTTGCGATATATTTGTAAATGCTAGTACTTACTATCAGTACATAGATACTGATTTAGCAAAATTAAATCTTATTCTTTAGAGTCAAAACAATTATTTCTTTCATTATCATCATGATTGTTTACCACAGTCTAATTAATATATTATGTAGTTACTGTACTGTGTACATTTTTCTCGCTGTTACATTAATATGAAGTCATCAATTCAAATTATAATTAATAATTTCAATTCAATTCAAAAGATCCATGTTGTGTGTCTTTATTATTTAGAGATTTTGGCCACCATATTCCTATCAATGTTCACATAAATTTTCAATCATATATTCAAGTTATTTTACAAGTTATTTCAGTTAAATTATACGCAATAAGATTGTTGCCGTGATAGAGCGCTGGCGTTAGCACCAGATATCGTCAATCAGTTCAAGGTGTGTCGCAAAACAGTTTACAACGCCTGAAAACAACATGAGTGGTTGTTTGGAAACAACATGAGCAGTTGTTTGGAAACAACATCAGCAGTTGTCACAAACAACAGCCAACCAATTCCAGATAGAGAGCGGTAAATTTTAACCAAAAGAGTGATTTCTGCAGCGAAGAATAGAATTAACCGATATATCCAAAGAAGTGCCTGAAATTGCAAGGAACAGATGGGTATCTACAAAATCATCAGTGCAGGGGATAATCAAGAAGGATCTGAAGTTAATTTCTTATAAAAAGAAGTCTAGACAGATAATTTCTGAGGTCTACATAAAGAGGCAAGCTGTTGTTGCAAGAATTCGGGTGAACCGTAGGAAAGTTTTTGGTTTGGTTTGACCAGAGAATGTTTTCGGTCAAGGCTGTCTGTCACCAATAGTCAGAATGATAGGGTTTGTGCCCGTAGATCTTGGGGCTTGTTTGTGAATGATAAGAGCCATTTGAGACCCCAGATGTCTGCTCCCATCTTGTCATGGGCTAATGTTGCATTGGATGGGACCAAATCTCCTTTGATCGTCATCAACTAATTATCATGTTTATTTGAATATGTTACGGGAAACCGGGTTTCCTTGGACTTTCGAATAATTTGAAACGAATTTAATTTTCACTCAAGTAGGAGCACCGTCTCACCAATGTGAGACGGTACTTATGTGTCTCTATTGGTAGCCGTAAATTACGGTCTCGGAAAATTCGGTCTTGAAATTTCGGTCTCCAAATTAGAAATGATCTCTTAAAATAAGTGACCGTTATGTAGTTTGCTGTATTCGCTAGCATGTTATACTGCACACTTCATGCTGGTTTGCTGACCTGACAGGGGAGTTAGGGGGGGGGGGGTTGACGGCACGCCTCCCGTTACATCTAATTCATAAGTTTTATTTATACCTGAGACCGAATATTCCGAGACCGAATTTTCCAAGACCGAAATTTCCTAGAACCGTCTCAAAGAGGGTGCAAAGACAACTTCGAGGGCTTTTAATACGAAACATTTTGGCTACCATCAAGTTCTGACATCAATTCTATGGAGTTCGCAATATGGTCCATTTTGGAAATAGAAGTTTCAACTCATTCCAACCTCAATCTGGAATCCTTGAAAGCAGGTAATTCGTTTTTCTTGGGCCCATTTAGATAAAGTAGTGCGGCGTTCTTTACTTCAGTGACAACCCATGTTGAGGAAAGTGAGGTTATTTCGATATTTTCATATTTTCCTTCTAGTTTCATAGAAATTAAAAACAAATATTGGTAAATCTTTTTAGGTTAGCCTTAGATATATCAAGCGGTTTCGTTTCATAAATAAATTCAAAATATTCTCTTACCTGCTTCAAATAACAAAAAAAAAAAATATTTATGAATGAGACCTAGCTCCCAATAAAATTGAGTTGAAATGATTTTTCATGAAACTTTTTTTGGTATCATACCAACATACGATCGCCCACATAAAAGTTGTACTAACATTAGATTCATGAACTTATGCTTCGGACAGACAGAATAACAATGCAGACTATTTGGGACCTTGCGAGATAGATTTACAATCGATAATAGTAAGGCGTAGGGCTGATTATTTTACCCTACCTTCAAAACCAGACAGTTCAGATGTCAGTAATTGTAGCCATCAGACAGTTTATAACCTGACTGTTTGTTTCTCTCAGGCACCTGTCAGTCTGGTGAAAGTGTAATGAGTTCCTGGTAGATCATTATTAACTATAAATTAAACTTATAGGCTAACACCCATACTGTAGCATCGCACCGTGACCTATAAATTAGCGCAGGTATGACCGTTACGTAGTTGTGACTTGATTTAGAGACCATATGATTAGGTGTACCTCATGGAGATTGGGAAACATTCTACTTAATGTTTGTGTTTATTGGACAGGGTAGAGATTTTATCACTATTTTTGTGATGGTAAATCATTAGTTATATTTTCTTGTTTCAGTATAATTTTCAGAATACATTAAGGTATATGATTAGGCTAAGTTCTTAATTATCTTTCAGTTAAACATTTTCGGACACGTAAGAAAAAATGATATAATAATAATTATTTCATTTTTATTGGTTTCCACGATTCCTGCAGGTATCACGGATTCCAATTAGAATAAAAATTAAATAATTATTATTATGTCCGAAAATGCGAAACTGACCGATAATTAAGAACTTACCTTATATGATAAGGTAAGTTGCTAACTTTATTGTATCGGAAAATTGATAAAAAACAATTTATTACGATCTGAATGAATGTATATGCAGTTAGAAATTTAAAAGAATCTGTGTCATGTATTCAAAACAGTCAATATACCATTTAATTACTAATATCAAAGTGATATTCTTCCGTAAAAATGATTAGTGAAATCATTAAATTTAGCTTAAAGAAATAGAGTAAATATAAATTAACAAATGAAAATAAAAAATCCAAATGAGCTCTAATTATTTTCTTCTCTACACAATGATTTCCATTACACAGAGAGAGAGAGATAGAGATACCTCTCTGTGAAGAATCGGAATCACTGATAGAGTTACTTATTATTGTAACGTCATTACTGTGATTATTCTCTCTTATAAAAACGTGACGCCATTCCACACAGAAACCTTAATATTTTTTCTTCAATTTAATGAATCATTTGGTGCTCCATACATGACACTCTTTTTTTCTTTTATACATCTACTCCTTCATTCATTTTCCTTCCACCCATTCAGAATGAACATCTAATTTACCTGAGATATTTACAGTGTAATTTATTCGAATAATTGCAACGTTCCCCATTGATAATAAGTTTAATTACATTTTTCGAATAACTATTCTACTGACAATGGTAAGCTATCTACTAAGTTGAATACGAGGCACTCAGAGCCAATGTATATAATTATACCTTTGCAACAATTGCAACTCACGTTAGTTGAATATTTATAATTCAATAGATTTATACAGGGTGACCCACAAAAAAGTGTACCTAAGTTTGAATTAAAATTCACTTTAACTCATTTTTAACTACTTGTAAATCAATATTTATATTAATTCTTTATTGGATACCCTCTTTTGTGGGTCACCCTGTAAAGTAACACTGTAAATTTGAAGTAAATTTTATTAACATAAAACTTGACAAATATTGTTAGATTATCATTATTTTATAGATCTAGTACATTAATTATATTTCTAATATATCAATACATCTATTAAATTGTAATACATAACAGCTAAAAAAACATGTATTTTCCAAGAAAAATTATAAAAAGTAATTATAATTCTAACTTCAATAAATTTTAACTTATAATTCAGAACACATTAACTCGTTAATAAATCAGTGTTTCAATTATCGTAATTGTCGTCATCTTTGGAGGTGATGTTTTTGAAAAGACTTCAAGCCAAGTCTCTAATTAGGCAGACTCTGAAACACTGAACACTGTAATGAATTACCTGCACGTGCTCTGAGGATATACAAGTCTATATTTCATCATGTAGATTTTACAACTTTATTATTAAAATAGTCAATGATAAATCGTTATTAGTTTTTTTTCTAGCATACGATTATCCTTCCTACGAAGTGAAATATTATTCTGATGTTTGGTTATTCAACAGTTTTATGCAATGCATTTTTTCCACACAAAAGCAGATTTAGAATTATTAATATATTGCCATAGGAAATGAAGTCGGGTGACATGATTCAAATGGATCACTCGGGTTAAAGATCAAATAGGACTTCCGCAATAGGATTCATGTTGGTGCAGGTTGAAACCTGTTAATGGCAATACATGTAATCTATGGCGACTGTCCATCATCACTAGCTATAGCTGTTAAGTTGCCCAGGCAGTAATTTATGGAGACGCTTCTGAATATTAAAAAGGAATCATACTTAAAATTCTACGGCCTAACCATGATAATTTTATTCCTGTAGGTGCTGATATTGTTGAGCCAAGTTATGGGGATTTTCTATCTTTATACTTTCTATGTAACTGCCATCATAAATAACTTTAAAATATAGTTACATTTCTATATAACATAACTTAATATAGCCTAAATCGATTAACTATGTTGTATTTGTTGTATTACATTTAGCTTTATAATTCAAATTATATAATGTATTTGAATGATTATTTTATAGATATTATAATAGTGATAACAAACAATAATTAGATATTCTTTAATAAATTAATTTACCGAAAGATTTGATTCTTCAAAAATAGTCTTTGTATCGTCACTTATATCCATTGCCAGCAGTCTATAATCACTGTGAGAGAAAAAGAGTTGTAACAAATAAGCTGCAGGGTGATACGGGTAATTCCATTGCCATATACCGTAGTGCCAAAAGTTACCGTATTGGTTTTATTAACTTTTAGTATATTCCAAAACAGTTACTGTTCTAAATCATCATTTCAAACTGCCTTCTTAAGTTACGAAAATAGATTTTGAAAGATAAAATACAATTTGTAATGAAAAAATATCTAATCCAATGGTGGTACCGATGATGTGCAGATGTTTCGTCGACAGACATTTTGTCGACAGCCATTTTGTCGACAGACATTCGTCGACAGACATTTCGTCGACAGACATTTCGTTGACAGACATTTCGTCGACAGACATTTCGTCGACAGACATTTCGTCGACAGACATTTCGTCGACAGACATTCGTCTACATCCATTTCGTCGACAGACATTCGTCGACGGACATTTTGTCGACAGGATATTTCATCGATAGAGATTGCATCGACAGAGATTGCATCGACAAAGATTGCATCGACAGACATTTCATCGACAGACATTCGTCGACGGACATTTCGTCGACAGTCATTTCGTCGACAGACAATTTGTCGACAGCTATTTCGACGACCCTAGGCAGACATTTCCTCGACCGGATATTTCGTCGACAGCACGTTACGTTGGGAAGACTTTACGTCGAAAAGATCTTCGTAAAGGGGTTATTAAGATACTCAACATAAATGACCGATATGTAGTTTGTTGTGTCCGCTAGTTTGTTGTACTGCACACTTCATGATTATTCAAAATGACCTGGCAGTAGGGTTTGGGCACCCCCCCCCCTTTACACATATATTAAAGTTTGTTAATATCACCTTTACGAAAATTCGTCGATGTAACGTTTTGCCGACAAAATGTTTGTCGACGAAATGTCTTTTAACGATACATCTGACAACCGGTACCGATTCTTTTTTTTCAGACTTAATCTGAAAAAAACGTTAAAAAAATCAATAAATAATAATTACAGCTTGAGAATGTGATTTTTTTTTTCTAAGATGTTCCCTATTGTTTTTTTTTTGCTGTGTCAGATATTTTTTTTTAACTTTTTTGAAAGAGCACCACTTTGAAATTTAAACTTACATTATTATTCATATGATTTTTATTTGTAATAAATATCACAGTGATATATTTACAAAATAAGATGGATGACCAATTTTATTATTTATTTTATTTATTGAACATAAAGCACCCTTTACATTAGTTTCAGGGCCGGGGCCTCCCTGAACTATACAAGAAAAATTTACTTATAAAAAAGGGGCTATATGGCCCAATTAAGCCTAAGCTTTACGGGCAACCTAATTATTTATTTAAATGAAAACAAAATAAGTCACGTGGATTTTGGCCAACAACAAAATTTACTACACAATGATTAGTGAACATTACTGATTTTGTATTAACCATATTTTATATATTTTTTTGAATTTATCAAAATTTAGTGGTTTAAAATCACTATTAATACAATTCCAAATTTTAATACCTGAATATTGTATACAAGATTTAATTTTATCTCTATGATATCTAGGTAATCTAATATTACTTGCTTGACTAGTAGGATAGTTATGGTGAGTAGTCTGAGTTTGTATGAATTGTAGGAAGACTGGGTCAAAGTCCTGTAAATTAATAGTTTTTTAGAGGTATGAAGCAATTTTATAAGTGTACAAACTTTTATTATTCAGTATTTCAAACTTTTCGAAAATAGGTGATGCATGTGATCTATGGTGAGATTTATTTACAATTGATTGTTCTTTGTTAATTGTATTTAATTCTTACCAGTTTTCGTCTAAGTACAAATAAAATAGATCAATTTAGTATAAATGGTAGATAATTCTAATCGTATATCATGAATATTGTTAACTCCTTTTCCATGAAAGTTATATATGTTCTCTCTTATATAGTTCCTAAATCCCAATCTATCTCGCTATAGATGAAATTTAAGGCCATTTCAGATACCGGTCTCTATCTATACTTAACCGATAAATAATACATATAATATAAGGTTTACTGCAACGAAACACTTTGATTCACCTGTTTCATTCAGAGAGAGTATTCCGCTTCATTGAATGTATTTTATTGGTGACCGTGTGTACCTATCGGTAGATCTAGTGGCGTAAAAAAGGCTACCTGAGAGGCCGAGGCAGTCATTCCCGCCAGTTTTACCTGTTATGATCTCAGTCTCGAGTGAACGAACGTAGCTCTTACATTCCTGGCATACTGATGTGACGAAGCTCTCTCCTTAGCGTGCAGCGGTAAGATACGTCAACATACCGACCTGAGTGTACAGCCAGTCACTATAATGTAGTATTCTTAGTACTGTCAGTTAAAAACTATCATCGAACTAGCATATGACAAGCATTATGAGAAATAGTCTAGTTGTACTATTAGTAGACATTATAAATAGTATTGAACCTAGTATACTACCCTGTGGAAATCTACAGTTTTATATTAAATGACATGCAATTTTCTATTGAATTTCTGTTCATGTTCATCGCAAATATCATTGGAGTGTTTCCTGGTATTGTTAGTACAACTATAAATAACATCAGAGAGATATATATAATCAATCAACCTCTTAGAGAAGCTAATAATTAGTTAGTTTTGGTTTCACATTCCAATGCGACATTGTTATTCTGTAATGAGTTACAAGTAGATTCAAACTATTATAATAACTGGTTACAGTAGACTAATGAGGTATGTAGAAGAAAGCTAACTATGTTGTTTCTTTCATTGTTTAGGTATTTGTACACACAGTTAAATATTCAATTGCAATTACGCACATATGTAATAATGTAGCAACAATGCAATTCATTTCTAATTATAATAAATTTTGACAGTCTAGTATGTTATACCAAATAATGTAGAATGTAATCAAGGAAATTTGTGCGTATATTTCTAAATTCATGTTGAATCTATAGCACTTTCTTTTAAATAACCTTGACAGCTATATTGCATGAATGAAATATTCTACAAACACAGATAATATTATTGTTTTATTTTGCAGATCTGCTGTTTGTATTATCTGCAGCACTATCGATGTCATCGTGTATCATATTTGGATTTCTTCTGCCTATCAGAGACACGCGTGATTCTATTTATAGAAACTGCAACTGATAGGCAAAAAAAGTAAAGAATCTATCTAAAGGACCGTACACACCTGGGGATTATTAAGTCTTTCCATCAGACTTTTTGCTAAACTCCTCCTACTTTTTTCACGAGAATATTAGAAAAAACGATATAACTAAAATAAATTTAAATAGAATAGTTTAAACATAAATGTAAATTCCACATATACAATGTAAATTAATTGATTTACTATACAAAGACAAAAAATATGAATAAGTTACTAAGAAGTAAAAAGTAATCCTATTACCTCAATCTAAACAATATTGAGTATTTGCAATAGATGCATAAACAAATCATTCAATGTTATAGTTGCATAACAAATAAACACAATGATAAGCTGTTATCTCTTCAATACAGCATGTGCGTTGTTACCTATGTTCAACGTACACTACTTCTTGGTAAGTGATCATGCACATCACATGACCAGTGAACAAAGTCCATCCTACCTAGTCCCATGATCTGCACTATTTAGGTACACTATATTGTAAGTCATGGAATAGATGATAAATTGTTATTTATAATCATATTCTGGTAGCATACTACCAAGCTACAACCAAAGATTTCCTGTTAGCTCAACTACGCATTATCGCTCAGTTCCACATCTTCGGTCATGTAAGAAAGAGGAACATTATTTTCCTTTAATTGGTATCCATGATACCTGCAGGTATCATGGATACCAATTATAAAATATGAGCTTTTCTTATATGAACGAAGACGTAGAGCTGACCGATTATTCGTAATTTCGCCTACCTAGATTAACTACGCAGTTAACAGTGTCCGTTCCATGAGTCCCAAGTGGCAAGATCTATCACCAGAGGGCGCTGTGCTATCGTGTCCCTCACCCTTTAGGGGCCCATCTATACAGTGGCTGCAGGCAAAGAATGTATCGAATTCATGAGCCTATATATTGGATCGGTATCACCGTAATCTCTCTCTTGACTCCATAGAGATAATGAAGCTTATTGAATTGTTCTGAGGTCTGCTCCTCTCTATTAATATGAAACCGAATGGCTAATTTTATCGGCTTATTTATAGATGTCGTTTATTTTAATGGAAGCGCTGGGGTGATTCTGTAGATATATCCTAATATAGCATGCCACTGCCAGAGCTGCTAATATCAATACCTTATAATCACACTGTAGTGCTTTGGACGATAATGTGGCGATAAGTAGAGTCTATATGCACATCAGACTGCATAAACTCCTCTTAAAATTATCTGCTTGGGGAAGCATGTCTTAATTAAGGAAAAAGAGTAAATGTGTTAATTTGAACAATATTACATAATATTGCCATATAAAGAAAGCTAGAATATCTGATAAGTGTTTAATGCTACTTTCTTTAGTTTATTTAATTTTGAGGGGGTGAAGATATTAATAGTTTATAAATCAATACTAATTAAACAATTAATATGTTTATACCAGTTATGTATAATGATTATATAAATTTTATTGTCATT
Organism: Caprella mutica; assembly: GCA_947561585.1. NCBI lineage: Eukaryota > Metazoa > Arthropoda > Malacostraca > Amphipoda > Caprellidae > Caprella > Caprella mutica. Next base: position 106,313 of record CANNZV010000695.1, on the reverse strand, counting down.
TTTATAACTATATTTTTTATTAAACAATAGGTATATTACATTACATTTCAAAAGTAAAAAAATACCATTGGTCAAAATAGTGAATTAATTTAAAAATAATGTAAAAATTGAGGCTCATTAAACATGCTGGGTTTCATTATACGTACCCAACATAAAAAATAATTAAATATATTTTATTTCCTAATGTTTATCATAAAGGCAAACCTATTAAAATTTTGAATAGTCATCATAACAAGTATTTTTTAACCACCAAATTATCTTTATCATTTCCCGTCTAGGCATATGTTTCGTAACAACTAGGCATACGAATTTTTTACTTATTTTGATGCATTTAAAACATTAGGAAATGTTCAATATATTGTCATGTGAAACCAAAGATGTTATATAGATTACTGAATGCTTAATTTGTCGAATTAGTTTCAATAAGCTCTACACACACAAAAAAATTGAACATTAATAAAACTGGAGGTAAGAAATGAATACGTACATACAAATGCTAAATAATCCTAATAAAACAATTATATTAAAAGATGACAAATAATCCTTATTGAATCTTAAAAATATAGATATGACAAATGATTCTACAGCACCAAACTTCAGTTCGCCAAATTGTAAATATAAAATACACTATACATCCTAATATATAAGCTTGAAGTAAAGCTTGACTGATACAAATTGACTCCAGATGATATCTGATGAATGCATCAATTTGCTGATACAAGATGCATTTGTAGTGGTGAACAACCTCCCATGCAGTAGAGTGACCAAAATGGCAATTATATAAAACAGCCACCATCCGGTATCTTGACAGCCTTATTAGTTTGGTAAATTAACTTATATACGTCATATAAGTTAATATGACGTAAGACGAGTACATTAAGGTAAGCCTTCAAAGAAACTACCTAGGCCAATCTTTTTCCGTGGGTTAGGAGAAAGAACGGATCGCTATCAGAGGAATGGAGCTGGTGGGAGTGGTTTATGCACCTCGTGACACTGTTTGCACATTTCTTAGCCGCTTAATGGAACTACTTAGCATCTTTGGAATTGCATTCCGTGTCTAAACACACGTGTCTTTAAGTGCAACTAATACATATACGTTACGTCACCTATGTTTTAATGAACTGCATGCTCAGCTGAATACTAATTCTTGTGAAAATAGTATATGTAATGGTTGCTGGAATAGATACATGTGACTTTTTGTGGTTTGAAAAAGATATAAAAACTGCATTTCTTTCGAGTTTTCCATTGATCAACATCTACACACGCAAAAAATTTAATATCAAATTATTGCTATATAAAATTCTCTAGAAAAATTAAATTAGGATCATTGTTTTGGTATAACAAATTATTTCAATCCATCTAAAATTTCTCATAAGAATGTGTATTCAATTAAAAATAACTTTAGTTGACTTCAAATCAAAGTTCACAAACATAATATCAATCATTTTCCTTCTTTTGTAATAAGCAGTATTTTTGCTAATTATTTTCTTAGAATAATAGTATTTACTATAAAAGTATCAATATTATTGATTAAAGTGGCACTCATTTTTAGAAACGTTAGTTAACGCTACGACTACCAACCAGTCAATTTGACTGCTTTTTACTCTTCAAACATTTGTGTCTCATAAATTAGTATTGGTGATTTCTTGACTTTTTCTATTTATAAAAAAACAACGTTTGAAAAAAGTTTTATATTAGAAATTTTTGAAAAAGTAAAAGCAGTCAAACTGAATAATAATTTATAACTGAATGTGTTCAATATATAGCGCAGTAACAACAAGATATTGCACTCTCCAAAAAATAAATTAAAAAAAAAACAAGATACCGTTTGTCGTTAACTAAGTTCTACATACCCAAAAGGAAGTTTATGGTGGGGACATAGAAGATCAAGGGGGACTCTGCTTGATACTCTACTGCCCCATCATAACTTTATTCCTGCGTAGTGGTTATAGGTAATAAATATGAACATATCAAATTAAGTTCTCCGCTACTTATTTAAATTAATATTGAAAACTTTCTTCAAGTACATAGTATAAATAAAAGTGTATTTTATATATATTATAATACTATATAATTTCACATTTGCAAAATTAAACTTTAATATTTATAATGCTTCTAAATATTTAAAAATTGGTCTAGGTACAGTTTAATCATATTTGAATTCTAAAGGAAATTCTATTTCAGTTGTTTATGAAATTAGCATCATGCTGTGACAGTTTTCTTTGATAGCACTTCTCTTATATCTGGTTAAATAATATAAATATGTTTCACACAAAAATTTAGGTTTATTTAAATTACTTTTAAAAATATTATTTAATATGTGAAGCACGTACATAAATGTGAACCTACTAGAAAATACATTTGTATTCTATAGTGCATTGAAAACTGCGTTCCAATTGCCACTGACATTATTTAAATAACACACAGGTATACAAGTAAAAAAACTATATCGATACGACTAATTTAATGATATTAATCCATATTAGCAATTAAATATAAAATGCAAATGAACATAATTTAATAAAATCGTATCACGAATAACCCATGGCGAATTTAATATACATATATTTTAAGTAAGCCATGTATAACCTTATCCTAAAAATATGAATAAATACTATTTAAAAGACAGTTGGAATATGTGCTAAAAAGTGTGCACTGGTACCACTGCTTAACCGGAGCTCCTCAAACGTCCTTGTAACCACTTAATTCAAACGGTTACATACTTTCTCTAAGTGCGCCCCAACTACACACCTTTGACTTATAACACACTTGCTTCGATATCATTCATTTAATGAATGATACCCAGTGAATGGTGGGAGTAATTCCTTTGTTTTGGCACCATTGAAGAGGTGGTTGTACCATTGGCATCACTGACGAGAGGTTGAGAGGAATGTCCATCTGACCGCTGCTGCTCAGAGCAATGAACTCTCTAAGGAATGCGTGGGGCCCGGGGGCTCCTTTAGATGGGGGCCTATGGGGGGCAACAGCCTATCCACCATTTTTTAGAGATGAAAAACAACATTTTTAAATGGGGGACTCAGGAGGATGTGTTTTTCAGTGATTTTCATAACAACATTCAATGATATTTTAGTTGGCACTATTTTTATTATAACTAGGTAACTATGCACATTATTATAGAATATTCTTTTATTATAGGCCAGTAACTATGTACTTTACTATATAATATTCTTATTCCAATGATTATTAGTAAACTTACATACCTATCGACCTATTTATGTCGCTGTATTCATACTGCAAGTATAATATAAATACAGCCATCAGTATAAGAGTCAACCGTTAAGCAGTAAAATATTTACTTCAAACACAATTCATTAGGTAGACTGTATCTTTGTATGCATCTTCAAGCAGTCAATTAACATGTATAGTATTAATATATGCATTGAATGAACATAGTAAATGCATATGGAATTGTTTGGTCAGTTGATGCCCTCCAAGATTATAATGTACTCTATTTACAGTGATGCCCTGTATACGCATTGTATGCATTGATACATTGTATACAGTGATACATTGCATACAGTGATACATTGTATACAGTGATACATTGTATACAGTGATACATTTTATACAGTGATACATTGCATACAGTGATACATTGTATACAGTGATACATTGTACACAGTGATAAATTATATACAGTGATACATTGTATACAGTGATACATTGTACACAGTGATACATTGTACACAGTGATACATTGTATACTGTGATGCATACAGTGTGCATGTTTACAATTAATAAAACTGTAAAGTGGACTCAAATGTATTCTAGCTGTACATACTTTGTATGTGTATTCAGCTCTATTTCGGTGACAAATATGTTCAATATCCACAGTGAATTGCGTATACACTGCACCTGTATTGTATACATTATGTACTGTGTACAATACAGTATGTACTGTGTACAATACAGTATGTACTGTGTACAATACAGTATGTACTGTGTACAATACAGTATGTACTGTGTACAATACAGTATGTACTGTGTACAATACAGTATGTACTGTGTACAATACAGTATGTACTGTGTACAATACAGTATGTACTGTGTACAATACAGTATGTACTGTATTGTACAGAGCATATATATAGTTTTTTAATTCTGTAGATACGTAAAATGAATCAAAAAAATTTGTTACAAATAATATTTTCTGTTCGAAATTCAAGCGAAGTTCAACTTTGTTCCAATAATAATATCAATTTATCTAAACATTGTTTTTCGTTATAACTAACAACAAGATTCAATTCTATATTTATAGGTTTTCTCACTGCTTACATATTTTATTCAGTCTTGATGAAATGCTTTCCATACAACACAAAGTTATAAGAATGCTTTCTATTACTTCAAGCGATATCATTAGTGCAATTTTATTATCATTTTGAGCTTTTTTTTAAATTAATACTTTCCCATTGAAAACAAGATATTCATCTATTATGATATATATGAAAAAACTGTAATAAAATGTATGTAGCGAGTGTTTTCTATTGTATTATAATCTGATTATAATTGGATATCATGCTACACTCTATTTTACCTAGTCGTAATAGAATATTTATTGCAAACCATTTCAATATTGTAATAACAAATATGCAATGAAAAGGAAAGAAAAGAGTCTCTCCTGACCAATATATATATACATCTCAGACCATATAAGGTAAGTTACGAATTATTGGTCAGTACTACATCTTCGGTCATATAAGATAACATATAAAAATTATTATTATTACACAGTGCTATCTAATACTTCTGCAAACCCGGGTTTGCAGAAGTATTAGATAGCACTGTGTAATAATCATAATTTCTATATTGTTTTTTCTTATATGACCGAAGATGTAGTACTGACCGATAATTCGTAACTTACCCTAGTCAGCATAAGGAAAAATGCGGTCAAATTTGTAAGAAGGTATGGCGCAATTCTCTCATTTGACACGTTAGGGTTTTAGTTTCTTGCTTTGATTCTACCTAAAGCTTAGCACCATCAAAACTATTGATTTTTAGTAAGATACAATAGGAAATGACCTGCATTTTCCTTTGACTGAGTCAGATGGTGAGGATCATATGGTCCCATTGTCCCCAATCTGAGAGGAGGTGCGTACCATCACACGTAGACAACATCTCAAAAACCCGTCCAGCGGTAGGATAAAAAGTACAAAAACATGAGCAGCATATTGGCCTCGTTTGAGAAGCACTTTGGGACTTTATTACGTATATTCTACCAGGTGATGCTTTCCAAATACTTACGTAATAAATATTTCTATTTAAAAGTTAATGAAAACTAAGTAAATTCATATTCATCGGAATTGCTGAGTGTTGAAATTGTTTACAGTTTCTATAAAAAGGTAGTAGATATAGGAATCAACTTTTTTTAAATGGTGAAAATGATTCTTTTTTATAGCAATATAAGACTCTGGCAGTGAACTGTCATCTTAAATTAGATATAGTTAATCCCAATCCTAATGAAACTATAGTCATCTTATTTGTTATCATCATATATTACAGTTTGGGCTGTACCCCATTAATTAGAACACCGTTAGCAAGGGGAAAGCTGTTTGTTTATAGAGAATTATAGTCTCCCATAGAAGATTTTGTGTGGTCCCCTTTTAATATTCTATAATTCACCCTAAAATTATTCTCTGTATTATAGTGTAAGGTTTGATTATATGAAAATTGTGATCTCAATGTTTATATACCGCTCAATATTTTATAAGTGTTAAAGGTCATAAATATACATTTTGTTTATCATTATCTATTATACTATTTCAAAACCTATAACTATACGATGTGATATCATGAGAATTGACTTGAAGCCTCTCTTTAAGCGTTTGCAGTTCTTTGACTGGGCACAGCTAGCGACTTTCCAAACAGCCTTGACGACAGACTATCAGAGGCCGTTGATCTTGCACCAGTTGCCAGTGGCTTGTTGGAGGTAAGACATGAAGTAGGACTGGTTACTATGACGCAAGAACCAAGTGCGTTGTAATGCCACTGGGTTATTTCTCTATTCATAGCCTGCAATGGCACCTTTTTCAGTATAACTGCAGTAAATTCGTTGGTTTATAGTAATTCCTTTGGAATCTTGCGATTCTAAAGCCCTGATTTTCATAACCGAGAACCTAACATTTTTGGTCATGACACTCTGAATCATCTAACTTGTTTTATGAACGGTTTGGTATAATATTACAGTTCTATATTATGACAAACAAAACACTTTAATGTCGTTATTGCAACTTTTCTCTTTAGAACAATAAAATATATGTAGATGGAATAATTTATTCTATGAAAATTTACCTTTTAGTGATATATTCTATTGGAATAGCATTAGAATAAAATATAAATGGATGTAGATCGTCATTTTTTAACTGTCATTTTGGAATAAATTCTTCGTTGTTTCTTATTTATTTTGCAAGCAGTTCACAATGATTTCTTTGCCTTTACACATTGTGATGCGACGTCTGAGTTATCGCACACACATTTGGACTGATTGTCCCTAGTAGAGTGGGTGGTCGCGTGAGTTGAGGCAGAGTACAAAGTACCCATTAGAAGACAGACAACTGTTATCCCCACCACTCAAAGATGGGGGTGTAAACACCAAAATAACTCTATTACTCACTGTAAAAGGATGTGGTACATAATTTGAAGGGAATAACACGTACACATGTAAGGAAACTTATTGCTAAAGAAAATACAAAATCTATAGGTATTCAATATGTCAATAAATAATAGAAGTTTTATATTTGTCAATAGACATACAATGGATAAATTCAATATGTATAGATAGGTATTCAGTATGAGATTCAAATATTAAATAAATTTAATCTTATCTCGAATTATCTACATGAGCTAATATCTAGAGAGAATATGGATACCCCTCCCCCCCACAACCCCACAATATCTGAAAAAACATAGACCCCCCATATGAAACCTATAAAATCTGGAGAAGATGGACAACCCCCCAGCGATAATCTTGTAATTACTTTCAATAACTTCAGGTGATAATAAAATTGCGCCAACCCTCGTAAACATGTATAATTAATATATTACACGGTAGGGTGAGTTGTACAGTTCTACAGGGTGAGTTGTACAGTTCTACAGGGTGAGTTGTACAGTTCTACAGGGAGAGTTGTACAGTTCTACAGGGTGAGTTGTACAGTTCTACAGGGTGAGTAAAATATCTACAGGGAGAGTTACATCTTATGTTCTCACTAGTGAAAAATTAACAAAAAATTGAACTCAATTTATATTTTTTTCTCGTTGAAACACTTTTTTGCTCTCGAAACACATAATTTAATAAAATTATAGCTGATTCACATAAGTGACATATTTTGGGAACATGGATGTCACAAATTTTTATGAGTGTATAATTTATAATTTCAAATTCAAAAAACACGAAAATGTCTTTCTTAAAATATTTTATTATTAAAAACTATTATCATACACAGTTTCAATCGTAATTTGTAATGTTTCTCTACTCAATACACGTGTTTCAAACCGTGATTCAAATCTCATTGAAGCAATTTATAACATTCGGTGTTTTAGTTCCAGGTGATCTGCCGCAACCGACATTGTTCGACAACTTCAGAAATGTCTTCCACTGGAAACTTGCAGAGAAAATCATACTTTGAAGCAATTAATTCTACGGCAATTAAATGAGGAATGTAATTAGTGCAATATGTTCTCCCGAGATGCTCTACTTCGAATTATTGTCTCTTAATTTTTATGATGTTTATTGAGTAATTACAAGGCAGGTAAGTTATAATAATTAGCTGTTTAATTAGTTTCTACGGAGACTATCGAAATTCTGTTCTCTACACATATACAGGTAATACTTTACATTAGTTTATAAACTATTAGCATAGCTATGTAATGGATATAAGTTGCTAGGTTGAAAGAGTTACTGATCTATGTAAAATCTATGCAGTGATCAATTGAAAAAGATTATATTTAATATGGACAGAATATTTCAATTCAATGCGACTAGTATATTTAAAGATTAATAACATGTATAGATACCCAACTTAAATCTAATTATTAATAATATATTAGAAATGGTCTATATGCAGTAACACATAGGTCACTTGTTAGTAATTTTCTATAGTACCAAGTTATGTATAACCTAGTAACTGAAATATTTTGATTTAATTGAATTTAAGTAATTTGATTTAATTTATTAATTCGATTTAATTCATTATTTTGATTTAATTTATTAACTTGGTTTAATTTATTAACTTGGTTTAATTTATTAACTTGGTTTAATTTATTAACTTGGTTTAATTTATTAACTTGGTTTAATTTATTAACTTGGTTTAATTTATTAACTTGGTTTAATTTATTATTTTGAATTGATTTATTAACTTGATTTAATTTAGTAATTTAATTCATTTTTTTTATTATTTATTTTATTTATATAACCAAATGAATTGAATGATTTAATTAAATAATTCGATTTAATCAAATTAATTAAATTATTTAATTTAAATATTTAATTTTATTACAGTTTCTATGAATTTACATCAAAATCAGTAATAAATTGAAATAATGCCCATAATTTAAATGTTATTCATTTAAAACTTAGCTAACAGTCGATATTAAAACTTTCATCATATCATTTGAAAATTATTATATTGATAAATTATTTCATTCACTTTAACTATAATATTCTCCTATATGCCTTTATAAATATATGTTAATATCTCTTTCAATTTACCTATAATATTCTCCTATATGCCTATATAAATATAAGATAATTTTCATGATTTCGCTAAGACGCTCACAAGGTTAAATTATATCTTGTTGGTATTTCCTAACTCAGTGCAAGTAAGTAAGTAAGTCTGTACGTGATTTAAATGAATTAAACTCTAATTCGTAACTTAATAACCAATTACTTGTATTTGAAATGATATTTTGATATTTAATTCTATTAGAATATCCTCACGTATCAGACATTAAATAAATTAAACTTTGAACAGCCTTGCAAGGTGATTCAGCACATCAAATGCTAGGTATTTCAATGTTTTTTTTATTAAATATACTCTAATAATATTGTAATAACGTTCTTCCTATATAAAACATTAATTGATTATTTAACTGTCTTTAAACCTTGTGGCTGAATAGTTATCATTTATTCATATAGTTCCTATAGATAAATAAAACTCATTTCCTTATGCTTTTATCCATTTCTTCGTAAAAATGTCGTAACTGTACAGTCATTTCCAGTGCGTGGCAACTCTCTAGAGTGACGGTACACGTAAATATAATGATGCAAGGACGCTAAAGGACGTTTGTAACGACTTTTACATTATTAGGGTGAGTTTGCATGGCCCGTTCTACAGTCAATGACAAAAGTCTCCTCTCTAACAAAATAGTTGAATATCATTACCATATTATAGTTTAAATAACTATATTAATAGAGAGATATCTTCATAATATATGAGTCCATATCACAGCTGGTTACTATATCCAGTTACCAGTTATTTCTTTCACTGCAGGTACATCGGCATCATGTACCTGTTTTTTGCTATAGTACAAGTGAGACATTGGATATCTAGTTTTATGTCAATTCATTATTATAGCAATAGTTACTATAGATATAATATAACCTTACTCTTTCCATATTAACATTTAACTTTTACTAATTCTTGGAAATCAGCGCGTCTTCTTCACTGGAAATATTTCTATTTTTGATACTTCGCCTAAGGATTAATTTTAATGCAAGCCTTCTAGAATAAAATTCTCCCCTTTTATTTATTTTATTATATTTATATAACAGGATTTATGAACACTACAAATAACTCAGGTATTCACCTTAGAGCTGTGTGGCGCAGTAGATACAGTCAGTGGCGCAGTAGATACAGTCAATGGCGGTGTAGATACAGTCAATGGCACAGTAGATACAGTCAATGGCACAGTAGATACAGTCAGTGGCGCAGTAGATACAGTCAATGGCGGTGTAGATACAGTCAATGGCACAGTAGATACAGTCAATGGCACAGTAGATACAGTCAATGGCACAGTAGATACAGTCAGTGGCACAGTAGATACAGTCAATGGCGGTGTAGATACAGTCAATGGCACAGTAGATACAGTCAATGGCACAGTAGATACAGTCAGTGGCACAGTAGATACAGTCAGTGGCACAGTAGATACAGTCAGTGGCGCAGTAGATACAGTCAATGGCGGTGTAGATACAGTCAATGGCACAGTAGATACAGTCAATGGCACAGTAGATACAGTCAGTGGCGCAGTAGATACAGTCAATGGCGGTGTAGATACAGTCAATGGCGCAGTAGATACAGTCAATGGCGCAGTAGATACAGTCAGTGGCACAGTAGATACAGTCAGTGGCGCAGTAGATACAGTCAATGGCGCAGTAGATACAGTCAATGGCGCAGTAGATACAGTCAATGGCGCAGTAGATACAGTCAGTGGCGCAGTAGATAGAGTCAATGGCGCAGTAGGTGTTGTGATGACATTGCATTCCTTATTGTGATGATAACAGTGATTCTCTTTTCATATCAATACATCACTCTCTGAAAGTGTAAACAAAACTGTTCATTTCATAAGAATTCTTTAATAACAATTATTTAATTTTGAACTGTAAGGTATTTAATTCATTCGATTTGTAAAGAATGCTGTAAACATCTCGAAATATAATAGCAATAAAGAATTATTTATAATAAAGTGACAACATTCCAATAAAATTGTTTATAGTTATCGTAAATGAAAATACTATTAATAGAATCATAGAGAGAATGAATAGCTTGTAAATAAATAACGAAAATGTGGTATGCAGAATTAAAAGGTAAATAAACTAGTATGAATAAATTAGTAAACTGAGAGAAACTCTACAACAGTGATATGAGTAACTACACTAGCAGTGATATGAGTAACTACACTAGCAGTGATATGAGTAAATACACTAGCAGTGATATGAGTAAATACACTAACAGTGATATGAGTAAATACACTAGCAGTGATATGAGTAAATACACTAACAGTGATATGAGTAACTACACTAGCAGTGATATGAGTAAGTACACTAACAGTGATATGAGTAAATACACTAACAGTGATATGAGTAACTACACTAGCAGTGATATGAGTAAATACACTAGCAGTGATATGAGTAAATACACTAGCAGTGATATGAGTAACTACACTAGCAGTGATATGAGTAACTACACTAGCAGTGATATGAGTAAATACACTAACAGTGATATGAGTAAATACACTAGCAGTGATATGAGTAAATACACTAACAGTGATATGAGTAACTACACTAGCAGTGATATGAGTAAGTACACTAACAGTGATATGAGTAAATACACTAACAGTGATATGAGTAACTACACTAGCAGTGATATGAGTAAATACACTAGCAGTGATATGAGTAAATACACTAGCAGTGATATGAGTAAATACACTAACAGTGATATGAGTAACTACACTAGCAGTGATATGAGTAACTACACTAACAGTGATATGAGTAAATACACTAACAGTGATATGAGTAAATACACTAACAGTGATATGAGTAACTACACTAACAGTGATATTAGTAACTACACTAACAGTGATATGAGTAAATACACTAGCAGTGATATGAGTAAATACACTAACAGTGATATGAGTAAATACACTAGCAGTGATATGAGTAAATACGCTAGCAGTGATATGAGTAACTACACTAACAGTGATATGAGTAAATACACTAGCAGTGATATGAGTAAATACACTAACAGTGATATGAGTAAATACACTAGCAGTGATATGAGTAAATACGCTAGCAGTGATATGAGTAACTACACTAACAGTGATATGAGTAACTACACTAACAGTGATATGAGTAAATACACTAACAGTGATATGAGTAAATACACTAGCAGTGATATGAGTAAATACGCTAGCAGTGATATGAGTAACTACACTAACAGTGATATGAGTAAATACACTAGCAGTGATATGAGTAAATACACTAACAGTGATATGAGTAAATACACTAGCAGTGATATGAGTAAATACGCTAGCAGTGATATGAGTAACTACACTAACAGTGATATGAGTAAATACACTAGCAGTGATATGAGTAAATACACTAACAGTGATATGAGTAAATACACTAGCAGTGATATGAGTAACTACACTAGCAGTGATATGAGTAACTACACTAACAGTGATATGAGTAACTACACTAGCAGTGATATGAGTAAATACACTAGCAGTGATATGAGTGAACACACTAGCAGTGACTAGGGTAAGTTACGAATTATCGGTCAGTACTACATCTTCGGTCATATAAGATAAAACAATATAAAAATTATTATTATTACATAGTGCTATCTAATAATAATTTTTATATTGTTTTTTCTTATACAATGTCCGAAGATGTAGTACTGACCGATAATTCATAACTTACCCTACATAGAGGTAATTATCAAAAAGTGAAATTAATTAGTTAATTAAAAGCAATAATTTGTTCAATAAAAGAATCCTTAAAATGATAATTACTGTGTGGATAATACATCAATATATAAATTAAATAGTTAATACTGACAGAAAACAATTAATTGAGCTGCTATGTATTTAATTATGTTTAAATTACACCAATTATTTATCAGTGTGCCAATGAAATCAATGTTTTTAAATTGCAAAATCCAATTAAACATGACAAAAAACATTGATTGAGCCATCAATTGATAAAGAATTTTAGAGAGAATTAAATAATCTAAATAAATCATTTATGTGGGTCAGTCAGTCATATTAACTTATAAAGCATTCACTTAAATAAGTTAATAAATATAATATTTTAATCGTTAATATAATTAACCTAACTGAAGTACATCGGGTAACTTACGAATTATCGGCCACTTCCACATCTTCGGTCATATAAGAAAAACGATATGATTATTATTATTTGATTTTAATTGGTATGAGTGAACTAAAATAGTAACTATTAAATGTTTTTTTCTTATATGAACGAAGATGGGTTACTGACCAATAATTCGTAAGTTACCCTGATTGCCGCCCCTTGACGTAACTCCCTGACTATTGTTACGCTAGATCCGTTACTTCCACTAGAAGAGAATCCTACTTTCTCGCTCACCCCTCTCCCCCTCCCCCCCCCCCCCCCTTTGTAACATGTTATTTGTGTTAGAGCGTACATATGCACACACACATTCCATGAGCGGTCCCCCGCCCCCTCAGACCCGGACTTACCCCCCCCCCCTTCTATGTTGCAGGTAACAGGTGAGTTCTCACATTCCAATCACAATTAATGAAGGTAAGCAAGCAATCATCAGTAACAAGTAAAGTCCTAATCACAGTCATTCTAGATGAAAGTTGAATGCTATTATTCAATTTATGGATAAAACTTGAATTGAAAAATATATTAAATTACCTGTAGATTGACTGCTAAAGACGAATTATAAAAGTATCTATCCAAATGCAATGGCAATCTGGAAATACCATTCGTTTGGGAAATTTTTCACCAAGCTAAAAAAACTCTATGAAAAACTTTTAACAACCTCATTGATAGTTGCACGTTGAGATGCCACAAAAAACATACGTTTTTTTTAAATTTTTTATCATCTAAAGTTTCTCCAGACATAAATTATTGTCCTATGGTGATCTTTTTTCAACAGTTTTTATGTTTGGCCCTTTTTTTGGATTATCTTTTTATTTAACCACTACCTATGTACTTACAGTGAAGAAAAACATCTACCGAAACAAATCACTGCTTTTTAAACAATTGAAGTGAAGTAGATTCATGATTATGTTTTTTCATGAAACACTATCAAAATGCAGCAAACAAATTATTGAATTGTTTGACCATTATTATGGTTATTACAGTATTGTCATGAAACATCATTTTGTGCCTCATCATCATAACAAAGTGACTGCATTTACTCAGATTGCATCACTACTTCCCTTTTATTTTTGTTAAGTTATCATCGCAAAAATTGTGTTGCAATTAGCTAGAAAGCGTTGCAATGAACTAAAAGCGTTTCAATTAACTAAATAGCGTTGCAATCAACTAAATAGCGTTGCATTTAACTAAATAGCGTTGCAATCAACTAAATAGCGTTGCAATGAATTAAATAGCGTTGCAATTAACTAAATAGCGTTGCAATTAACTAAATAGCGTTGCAATTAGCTAGAAAGCGTTGCAATCAACTAAATTTTGCTGCAATTAGCTAAACAGCGTTGCAGTCAACTAAATAGCGTTGCAATCAACTAAATAGCGTTGCAATAAGCTGAATAGCGTTTCAATTAGCTAGAAAGCGTTGCAATCAACTAAATAGCGTTGCAATTAGCTAAAAACATTGCTATTAGCTGAAAAGCGTTGCAATGAGCTAAATAGCGTTGCATATAGCTAAATAGCGTTGCAATTAGCTAAATAGCGTTGCAGTAAGCTAAATAGCGTTGCAATAAGCTAAATAGCGTGGCAATAAGCTAAACAGCGTTGCAATAAGTTAAATAGCGTTGCAATGAGCTTAATAGCGTGGCAATAAGCTAAATAGCATGGCAATAAGCTAAATAGCGTGGCAATAAGCTTAATAGCGTGGCAATAAGCTAAATAGCGTGGCAATAAGCTAAATAGCGTGGCATTAAGCTAAATAGCGTGGCAATAAACTGAATAGCGTTGCAATTAGCTATATAGCGTTGCAATAAGCTAAATATCTCTGCAATACGCTAAATAGCGTTGCAATAAGCTAAATAGAGTGGCAATAAGCTAATTAGCGTTGTAATAAGCTAAATAGCGTTGCAATAAGCTAAAAAGCGTTCTAACAAGCTAAATAGCTCTGCAATAAGCTAAATAGCGTGGCAATAAGCTAGTTAGCGTTGTAATAAGCTAAGTAGCGAGGCAATAAGCTAAGTAGCGAGGCAATAAGCTAAATAGCGTGGCAATAAGCTAAATAGCGAGGCAATAAGCTAAATAGCGAGGCAATAAGCTAAATAGCGTGGCAATAAGCTAAATAGCGTGGCAATTAGCTAAATAGCGTGGCAATAAGCTAAATAGCGTGGCAATAAGCTAGTTAGCGTTGTAATAAGCTAAGTAGCGAGGCAATAAGCTAAGTAGCGAGGCAATAAGCTAAATAGCGTGGCAATAAGCTAAATAGCGTGGCAATTAGCTAAATAGCGTGGCAATAAGCTAAATAGCGTGGCAATAAGCTAAATAGCGTTGCAATTAGCTAAATAGCGTGGCAATAAGCTAAATAGCGTGGCAATTAGCTAAATAGCGTGGCAATAAGCTAAATAGCGTGGCAATAAGCTAGTTAGCGTTGTAATAAGCTAAATATTAAACTCGCTAATCATTTATGAAACGCTTCAAATCGCTTACACGTTTTCAATCGCTAAATCGTTCATGGCTGAAATGTTTCACATCACTAAATCGCTTATCATTGCAAATACGATTATTATCACTAAATAGCAAACACGCTTTGAATCGCTCATAGCAAGCTTTTAATCACTAAATCGTCTATCATTGCTAATTCACTTATCTTTGCCTATCATCGTTAATTCGACAATCATCGCTTATTCGCTTAACATCACTTAAATCGCTCAATATCGCGAAATGGCTTCACATCGCTAACTCGCTTGAAAGCACTCTCGTCACGCAGGTTGCATTTCAGTCTAGTCAGGTAAAATGGTGATGCTTTCTATGGGTCTTTGCTGGTGCATGCAAGCGTGATTGCACCAGCATGAAACATGACTTCTCAAAAGCAACATACCTATGCAATTCACTCTACTGTAACGTTCACTCCTGTTATATTTATGGCTTCTTATCTGCATTGAGTATATAGTACAACTCTTCTGTTGATATACTGTTAGCTCCACACTAACAATTAGCCTCCATAGGCTAAGAAGATCCTTTGATAGTAATAGTGTTTGTAGCGTCCAAGAGCTTCGCGGTTTTGGTAGGATCTTCGGTCCAGCGATCTCGAGTCTCAACCGCAACACCAGTCACGTACAGTCCCTCCCACTAGTCTGCTACAGTCAAACACTAGTCTGCCACAGTCAAACACTAGCCTGCTACAGTCAAACACTAGTCTGCTACAGTCAAACACTAGTCTGCTACAGTCAAACACTAGTCTGCTACAGTCAAACACTAGTCTACTACAGTCAAACACTAGTCTGCTACAGTCAAACACTAGTCTGCTACAGTCAAACACTAGTCTGCTACAGTCAAACACTAGTCTGCTACAGTCAAACACTAGTCTACTACAGTCAAACACTAGTCTGCTACAGTCAAACACTAGTCTGCTACAGTCAAACACTAGTCTGCTACAGTCAAACACTAGTCTGCTACAGTCAAACACTAGTCTACTACAGTCAAACACTAGTCTGCTACAGTCAAACACTAGTCTGCTACAGTCAAACACTAGTCTGCTACAGTCAAACACTAGTCTACTACAGTCAAACACTAGTCTGCTACAGTCAAACACTAGTCTGCTACAGTCAAACACTAGTCTGCTACAGTCAAACACTAGTCTACTACAGTCAAACACTAGTCTGCTACAGTCAAACACTAGTCTGCTACAGTCAAACACTAGTCTGCTACAGTCAAACACTAGTCTGCTACAGTCAAACACTAGTCTGCTACAGTCAAACACTAGTCTGCTACAGTCAAACACTAGTCTACTACAGTCAAACACTAGTCTGCTACAGTCAAACACTAGTCTGCTACAGTCAAACACTAGTCTGCTACAGTCAAACACTAGTCTGCTACAGTCAAACACTACAGTTAAACACTACAGTCAAACACTACAGTCAGACACTACAGTCTAACACTACAGTCAAACACTAGTCTGCTACAGTCAAACACTACAGTCAGACACTACAGTCTAACACTACAGTCAAACACTAGTCTGCTACAGTCAAACACTACAGTTAAACACTACAGTCAAACACTACAGTCAGACACTACAGTCTAACACTACAGTCAAACACTACAGTCAAACACTACAGTCTAACACTACAGTCTAACACTACAGTCAAACACTACAGTCAAACCCTACAGTCTAACACTACAGTCTAACACTACAGTCTAACACTACAGTCTAACACTACAGTCAAACCCTACAGTCAAACACTACAGTCTAACACTACAGTCAAACACTACAGTCAAACACTACAGTCTAACACTACAGTCTAACACTACAGTCTAACACTACAGTCAAACCCTACAGTCAAACACTACAGTCTAACACTACAGTCTAACACTACAGTCTAACACTACAGTCAAACACTACAGTCTAACACTACAGTCAAACCCTACAGTCAAACACTACAGTCTAACACTATTGGTATAATTGTTTCAGTTGAAATATAGCTGAATATTCTTTTTTCCAAGAGAAGTGGCCTGTTCCTAGTCATTACGTTCATCCCTTATAATTTACTCATCATCGTTTAATTTAACTGAAACAGGATGACACAAATAAGTCTAATGGTTAAATATTTTTCTTTATTATACTTCAATGATAAATAATAATCTTTACGTTGTATCATATGGAAGGAAATAATTCGTTGTATTAAAATTCATATCAAATTTACGGTATTTGATTAACTTTTTATATTGTTAATATTGAATAGAAAATATTGAAGTTGATAGATATATTCAATGTGAATGATTTCTGTCAGTGTTTTTGTGGTTTATTTCAGAAATATTTTAGTTGGACTTCATTCTCAATCTAATGCTAATATAAGTATTATTAATCATTACAAATACTATGTCACTATGCAAAAGAAAGTAATTAAAAAGAGTATATATATTAATTTATATCTATTCACGGTACGGATGTATACGTATTATTCATTTCATAAATATGTATTTCAATATAAATTACAATTTTTATATTTAATTATGAATTTATTATAATGTTTGGCAAGTTAACGATACTAGAGATTTTGTTTAGTTATTTTCTACATAATTATAATTAATTAACATAATATGAAAGAAAATAGTTCAAGATACACAAACATTAATATCAGTTCTAGAATAAGTTACAAATTATCGGTCAGTACTTCATCTTCGGTCCTATAAGAAACACAATATAAAAATTATTATCATTACACAGTGCTATCTAATAATAATAGTAAATTTTATATTGTTTTTCTCTTATATGACCGAAGATGTAGTACTGACCGATAATTCGTAACTTACACTACATCATATTTTCATTAGTTACCCCTCTAACATTTTCTATGGTACCAACTCATCCTAATTAACTCTACGGTAAATAACATATAATATTTCATTTACTTTTCACTAGCATATACGTCATTTAAACATATTTACACTAATTACAATAATTGATATCTACACTAATTACAATAATTGATATCTACACTAGTTAGACTAACTCTTTGATAATATTATTTCTCTCAACAGTTTAAAAGAATTTGATATTATTTATTCTACCCAGAAGTTAATGGAATATCAATGATTTATCTCCATTATTACCACACTTTTTATTTATTTGTACTGCACCCCCCCCCCCCCTCCTCTTCTACACAACCCCCCCCCCCCCTCGGACCAGACGCACTGAATTACTTCACAAAGTTAATTCATTAGCCAAAGGTGGGGGGGGGGGGGGGTCTGCCTTACATATTCCAATAAATAATATATTGAAAAACTCTTAGGGAGTGTAAAACTGCCCAGCCAGTACGGTAAGTAATGTCAGTACTGCCAGTACGGTAAGTAATGTCAGTACTGTCATTACGGTAAGTAATGTCAGTACTGCCAGTACGGTAAGTAATGTCAGTACTGTCATTACGGTAAGTAATGACAGTACTGACAGTACTGTCAGTACTGACATTACTGTCAGTAAGGTAAGTAATGTCAGTACTGACAGTACGGTAAGCAATGTCAGTAAGGTAAGTAATGTCAGTACTGTCATTACGGTAAGTAATGTCAGTACTGACAGTACTGTCAGTACTGACAGTACTGTCAGTAAGGTAAGTAATGTCAGTACTGACAGTACGGTAAGCAATGTCAGTGAGGTAAGTAATGTCAGTACTGTCATTACGGTAAGTAATGTCAGTACTGACAGTAAGGTAAGTAATGTCAGTACTGTCATTACGGTAAGTAATGTCAGTACTGACAGTACTGTCAGTAAGGTAAGTAATGTCAGTACTGACAGTACGGTAAGCAATGTCAGTAAGGTAAGCAATGTCAGTACTGTCAGTAAGGTAAGTAATGTCATTACTGCAGTAAGGTAAGTAATGTCAGTACTGTCAGTACGCTAAGCTAAGTTAGCACAATAAGCCCAAATCCAATATTGTATTACATTAGTTGCGAATGGAATAAGGTAAATGATCTACCTACCATTTGTAAGTGAAGAGTTTAATTGGTAGGTATATACTTTACTAACAAAACTATAAGGAAAATTATAAAATGGTAGAGAGATCCTTTACCCTATTTGCCTTTCCATCCTTTTCTTTGTGATCAAATATAAATTTTAATTAAGACATTACTCAATTATTACCTTCGCAGATTGCAGAAGGTTATATTTCAAGCCAGTTTATTTACCTATCTATTTGTTATCTTGTTACACGCATAACTCAAAAGTCTTCTACTAAATTGCTTGGAATTTGGTGGGACACTTGGTCAATGTCCAGGAACTATCTGGTAAGATTTGAGAGCGATCTAGTCAAAGGTCAAGGTCATTTATAACTGATTAACTCAAAAAAAAAATTTCAACAAAATTGCATTGAAATTTTTGCGGGACGATGATAATTATCCAGGAACCAGTTTGTTAGATTTTGGAAGCGAACAGGTTAAAGGTCACGGTCAAGGTCATTTAGGAGTGTTGGCGATTACGAGTGCACGTAATCTAGTTTATAATATATTTTTCTCCAGCTCAGCTATACCTTCGCTACAATTTCTATCGATTTTTACTTTTCGGGACCTTGACCTTTGACCCTATCGTTCTGAAAATCTAATAAACTAGCCCCTAGATAATGACTTTTGCCCCACCAAATTTCATCCAATTTGATTGATTATTATTTGAGCTGTACTAATAACAAGACTACAAATAAATAAATGAAAACATTCCTATGTTATTCGTACAGGGAAAATATTGTCAATCCAAACATATTTTTCCTCAATTTCAATAGAAAATTAATTAGGGAATTCCATATATATGAAACTGATCTTTTATCTCATATCCAAATTATTTGATAATTTTACTTTCAACTTTGAGATACCAAAGTAATCAGGAACGATTTTTTTTTCAATTCTTAAACTCACACCAAAAAACAATCAGACAATTATTTAGAAAATGCATGATTACCACATCTTTTAGAAATGATAAAGTTTTCACCAATTCTAATTACAAACTAAATCAAATTAATAGTTATTGGTCTTCATTACCATTATATTCATCACGCTGAATTTCGTATCGAATAGGCCATGTGCTTCTGAAAGGCATCCCCGTAGCATCTTGTTACAGCGACACAAATAGTTTGAGGCTAAGAATAGATCACTCGGTATTTATCTCAGTGCATTAGGACGCAATTGGAACGGAGGCCTGCAACCACAGGCTATAAATAATACAATTATAAAGCACTCCCACTCGATCTCTAAAAATTGCACCAATTCGCAGTGTAATTGGATGATGTGATTGACCCTGTACCTACATCTTGTTGCTTGTTTCCATTTGTATTATGTTACAAATATTATTATTCAATAGTAACTTTATTTGCTGTAGGGTAAGTTCTTAATTATCGGTCAGATCCACATTTTCGGTCATAAAAGAAAAAACGATATAATGGTAATTATTTCACTAGGATTGGTTGAGTAAAATAATAATAAAAAATAATTTGTTATCCAGATTTGTTATTTTTCTGTTATTCTGATTTCAGTCATCAAAATCTCTCTAGTGTATTAACCATTATAAATTATGGATTATAACTTTTTAATTTTTAAAGATTTCTTAATTAAATGTTTCAGGATTTGTATAAATAAAATACTTTCGGGATTTTTTTAATACAATTTCCTTATTTTTATATTTTTGTGATTCGAATTTGTTTGTAATCTCGGACTTTTAAGTAAACCTAGATTTTCTAATCCGGTTTTTTTCATATCTCGGATTTTTTCGTATCCCAAATTTTTTAGGATCCCGTATTTTTTTATCCCATTTTTGGTATCTCTCATTTTTTGTTGCATTTTTACTGTTATCCAGAATTTATTTTAGTCAACCTGAAAATTAAATTTAGTCATGGAATTATATTGCATCGCAAGTGGAACATTTTTCTTGCAACCAACAAACAGAGCAACAAACACAGTGTATTATAGTATATAGGGTGATAATTCGACAAAATAAACATCCTATTTGACCTCATCAAAGTTAATTTATGTAACATAAATAGGTACAACTAATGTGATTGGTGGGTGTATTTTTTAGCTCCATATCACGAAAAGACTCACGTAACACCTCTCCTCTGGAGCCATTCATTCAAATGCCCTGAGGACATTGAGTGAGAGAAGCAATTCCCTAAAATGCGCAAGTGGAACCGTGTCAATTTGAGCAGTGGCCGTGACGAGACACAAACCCACTCAAAAAATGAGCCAGCGACCCACCCTTGCATGGGATGGGGGATTGGGGGTGTGGGGGCGTAGACGTGGAGGTGGGAGTGGGTGAAGATTGGTAAAACGTGGAAGTGGAAAATGTGGAAGTGGGTAAAACATATATTAGATTGATTCAATGGTGGGGGATTTATATTCAGTGGGAACGAAAAATTAAAGGTAAGAGCAGAAAAATTTAAATTTCGTTAATGTGGGGTATTGTGACATGGGGTGTTTGGTATAACGTGAAGGTGGGAAATGAAGAAGTGGTAACTAATTAAGAGATGTTGATTCACGCAATGTCTGCATTTTAGGATAGTATTCAAAGACATAAAATGGTAAATATTTAAATATACTTTTCGTGACGCTCGAACAAGTGTCCGTACGAGTGCCCGTCATCTGGTTTCAAAATGACTTCACTTTAATATTTTTCCCATTGCATTGTATTCCTGTTTCAGTAATTTGGAGATGTGTTAATCCCTGGGGGTGAGGTAGAGATACGCCCCCCCCCCCTTTCTAACCCCCCACCCCTCCCTCCACCCCGTCACACCTCGATACGGCGATTGCAGCCACTTATGGTTCCATTGTGGTGCACGGGACCATTATGAGTGCACTGAACTGTTAGAAATGCACATTAAAATAGACAGTGCACATGGCAATAAAAAGTGCACATTACAATAAAGAGTGCACATTACAATAACAGTGCACAATACAATATACAGTGCACATGACAATATACAGTGCACATTACAATAACAGTGCACAATACAATATACAGTGCACATGACAATATACAGTGCACATGACAATATACAGTGCACATGACAATATACAGTGCACAATACAATATACAGTGCACATGACAATATACAGTGCACATGACAATATACAGTGCACATTACAATATACAGTGCACATTACAATAACAGTGCACAATACAATATACAGTGCACATGACAATATACAGTGCACATGACAATATACAGTGCACATTACAATATACAGTGCACATTACAATAACAGTGCACAATACAATATACAGTGCACATGACAATATACAGTGCACATGACAATATACATTGCACATGGCAATATACAGTGCACATGACAATATACATTGCACATGGCAATATACAGTGCACATGACAATAAAGAGTGCACATTACAATATACAGTGCACATGGCAATATACAATGCACATGCCAATTTGTCACTAACTTATAAAGAGTTTTCAATCAATAAATCTTGTTCTGAATTTGCTACTTCATCTTGCGTACATTGCGTCTCTTAACTCGAGCTGTAAAAGGCTACCATAAGGATTCTGTAGACTGTAGACACTAGCGCCAAAATGCTAACCTCACGTTATACATTTTGATCATTGAACTTTCCATCCTTTTTTAACTTCTTTTGGAACATGATTGCCAAATTTCTAGAAATAGTGACCTCTTTTTTTTATTGATTTATGTTAATTTTGTAAACAATCCTTTCTTCGTGCTATTTGATATACATAGTTTATTTATCCTTTTTCAAGTATATGTACATGTTATTTCTATATTTTCTGTACATGTTATTTCAGTATTTCATTGACGCTCGTATGTGCTCATTCCTTAGGGATGTTTCCGATTTGTTACTTTCATCTCACTGATGGGAAATGGTCACAAATTAAAATACCTCAGCTATACCTTCCACAAACCAAAATATCGATATAGTTACAAATGAAAAATGATGCGTGAATGCTTTTAACTTAATATGTTGGATGAACTGTTCCCAAATATTGCATATGATGAATCAGACTGTTGGTTGCTGCATAAGATTTATTTGAAACGGGCAGAGTAATTATTCATCTACATTCTACAGTATCGCATATATAGCGGCGATATGTGTCCTGAACATTTTTAATTAGTTTTAATTACGCTGATGGAACACGATCCGAAAGCCAATTAGCGGAATGCAACGCTTATAGAAATTGACAAATAATCTCTATAATTGTAATCTTTTGAATGAACAATCAATGAGTTCACCTGTTACGACATAGACTGTTTTATGTAATGCATATGCAAGCTTTTAAGGAAATTTATGCATTAACTGATACACATTATCATAGTGTATTGTTTTATACCATTATAAACTATAGAACTAAAGAGAGAAAACTTTACCTATTTTAATTATTGGTGGAAATGAAATGTTACATTGACCTGCTCTTTTTATTATAATATTTAAATTGATTGTAAATCTTTTCAATTACGTGTTTCTATATATTGTTGCATACCTTAGAATTCTGCTTAAAACATACTAATCAATCTAATACTCCTGTTTCTTCTATTCATTATACATTACCATACACATTTAATATACACTTTGAAAAGATTTCTACTCGATGGGATTTATATAGTTTGAAGTGAGTAATTGTAAACTGAGTGTATTTCATTATATGTCCTATATCTCGTATATTAATTATCAGTAAATCTAAAGGTAGTTAGAGTAAGAGGAGTTAGAAGTCACTCACAAACGAACACACACACACTGTGTCTAGACTGAAAGCAATACCTTGATGAGGAACACGCGAACTTTTGATGGGGAAACATGGTGTGATGAGACCATTGCCCTTTTGAACCTAAATGGTGATGTGCATGATCTAGGTATTTACTTGACTTTAAGTCATTTACATCACAATTTAAATCATGTACAGTGTACATGATTTAAATGGTGATTTACATCATTTAAATTGTGATGTAAATGACTTAAATGATGATGTAAATGACTTAAATTTTGATGTAAATGACTTAAATGATGATGTAAATGACTTAAATTTTGATGTAAATGACTTAAATTGTGATGTAAATGACTTAAAGTCATGTAAATGACTTAAAGTCATGTAAATGACTTAAAGTCATGTAAATGACTTAAATTCTGATGTAAATGACTTAAAGTCATGTGAATGACTTAAATTCTGATGTAAATGACTTAAAATCATGTAAATGACTAAAATTGTGATGTAGATGACTTAAAGTCATGTAAATGACTTAAATTCTGATGTAAATGACTTAAAGTCATGTAAATGACTAAAATTGTGATGTAAATGACTTAAAGTCATGTAAATGACTTAAATTGTGATGTAAATGACTTAAAGTCATGTAAATGACTTAAATGGTGATGTAAATGACTTAAATGATGAGGTAAATGACTTAAATTTTGATGTAAATGACTTAAATTGTGATGTAAATGATTAAAATTGTGATGTAAATGACTTAAATTGTGATGTAAATGACTTAAAGTCATGTAAATGACTTAAATTGTGATGTAAATGACTTAAAGTCATGTAAATGACTTAAATTTTGATGTAAATGACTCAAATTGTGATGTAAATGACTTAAATTGTGATGTAAATGACTTAAAGTCATGTAAATGACTTAAAGTCATGTAAATGACTTAAAGTCATGTAAATGACTTAAATTGTGATGTAAATGACTTAAAGTCATGTAAATGACTTAAATTCTGATGTAAATGACTTAAAATCATGTAAATGACTAAAATTGTGATGTAGATGACTTAAAGTCATGTAAATGACTTAAATTCTGATGTAAATGACTTAAAGTCATGTAAATGACTTAAAGTCATGTAAATGACTTAAATTCTGATGTAAATGACTTAAAATCATGTAAATGACTAAAATTGTGATGTAGATGACTTAAATTCATGTAAATGACTTAAATTCATGTAAATGACTTAAATTCATGTAAATGACTTAAATTCTGATGTAAATAACTTAAAGTCATGTAAATGACTAAAATTGTGATGTATTCGTTGTATAATATCAAAAGCTGAATCACTTTTCAAATATTACATGACTGAATTTATTGAAAAACACTTAAGTCATTTACATGACAATTTTAGTCATTTACATGACTTTAAGTCATTTTCATGACTTTAAGTCATTTACATCATAATTTAAGTCATTTACATGACAATTTTAGTCATTTACATCACAATTTAATATAGTCATTCACTTACATTAATTTAATTGAATAAATAACAGAGTATAGTTGTTCTTTCCATGAACCTTATTGGGAGCATTGTAAGTATATAAACATTTATAATTTGATATCATTTTTCTAGCAGGAAAATGTCGAAGTTAACATCCAAATAAGTTATGTTTCCAAATTTAAATCGATAAAAAGATGAAATTTCCATATCTTTTAAAGTGCAGCTTGGAGACGAGGACTACATTCTGGAAATAATCTATATCAATTGAAGTCTATTTCTAATAGATCTTCAATGGTTATGTAACACAAGTGAGCCAGTGAAATAACCTGATGTAACACAAATTAATTGTCCAGGGCAAATGAATTGACAGCTTCATCTAATTGTTATTTAATTATGCAATTCTCATTATTGGATAGCGGTGCATTATTTTCACAATACTCTATTCCCTAGGGATCAATTTCTGCCGCTGCATTCTTGCCTATGCACATAGTAGACATAATGGAGCTGCAAAGCAAACAAACCATAACAGTAGCGTCTGGTCTCACCATACGCTCTCCGTACTTTTCTCTGCCGCACACCAGGCCTAAAGAATACCACCTTTTACAACTTGGCCTATATGGTTAGAATTTTTTTATTCAGTCATTTCATTATATAAAGTAATATCGATTTTACATCTTTGTTCATATAAGAAAATACGATACAATAATCATTTAATTTTAATTTTTTTTGTTAACGTGGAAACCAATTAAAATTGAATAATTATCATTATATCATTCTTTCTTATATGTCCGAAGATGTGAAACCGACCGATAATTCGTAATTTACCACCCTACGGATAAAGAATTTTCTGTGATGATGAATAATGTTTTGATATTGAATATTTCACCAGGTCTCATGAATAATTCACCCTAGTTATTGATTTAAGTTCTTTTCTCAGCGGCGTACTTTAGCTACGTACTTAAAAATCAGTAGGCAAGGAACCACTTACAGTAATTTATTCATATTTTCTATACTAAAAAATATCGAATCGAATTTGAAAAAATACATAATTCTTTTTCATTATAGGATTAAGATCATTAAATCGCATCTAATAATGCAATTGAGTCGCTATTTAGCTTCAGTGTGAACATGCAAACCAAGTTAGTGTCAAATTAATTCTCATGAACATTGGTCTAACTAACGGTTATTATATACTGTAGCACAGTAATGCTAAAATAGGAATATTTCTCTGAAAACAATGTATCATATCTTTCATATTCATTAAAACAATAATGCTTGATGAAGATTCGAAACTTTATTCATAACAGATTTTACCAGAAATATTCACCAATGTGAAATGATAGTAACTATTCTTAGCTGATATTTCTTATACGCGTTGCCATGACTAATTATGTTAAAAATGATAACCAAACGAGTTTAAAGGTAAAACAAATCAATAATTACTTTAGTTTATATTTCTGATTATTGGCTTTTGTTTGGAAAAATCAATATTTTGCTTCAATCAAATAAGAGTTCATTAATATCGCCTTTATTTGTAATCCAGTAACTGTTTAATTTGATTTCTTTTTTCGTGTGTGTAATTTATTCAATCTTCGTTTAGTATTAGGTTGTAAATAACTCATTATTATCTCTAATTATTTATAATGGTGGTAACCAAATATAACGAAGAGTTTATTTTTTATTTTAGGAAGCCAATAATTTTTTGACTCCTAATCTGTACTATAATAAGAGAACAGTCCTTTTGTCTGTCTGTCCGAAGCCTTTGATATTTATAGAGGAAAACTATTAAATTGTTTCAACATCATAGCTATATGAGTCTCACTAATATCAATAATTATGAAAAAAATCATAGTTTTCTCTTTGAATATAGAATATATTTTGTTACATCAGTATATATGTACTGATGATGATTCCAGGACAATAACCCCCCGTGCAAAATACCCCCCGGACAGAAAAAACCCGTGCAATAAACCCCCCGGACAAAAACCCGCCAAGCAAAAAACCCCCGGTCTATATAAATAGCATAATTCATTTTTATTAATATATTAAACATTATTCAATGCGAACCAATAATTATTGCAAAATAGGGTATACCCAATTACCTATTTTATAGTGAAAATAAGTACAGTATACATTTTGTCACTATCAAACCTGGCCGAGGAATGGGAGGGGAAGCCCCCCTCCCCCCCCAATCGGACCGCTAACCTAACCTTAGGTGCATTATATCTCTTTATACTTATAGCATATAGTAATTTTATTAATAAAAAATTAATGAAAATTAATTAAAATGAATTATGCTATTTATATCGACCGGGATTTTTTTGCACCGGGGTTTTTTGCTTGGGGGGTTCTTGTCCGGGGGGTATTTGTCCGGGGGGTTTAATGTTCGGAGGTTTTTTCCGGAGGGTATATTGCACGGGTTTTTTTTTGACCGCGGGGTTTTTTGCACAGGGGGTTATTGTTCTGTCACCACTGATAATACGTACTTGCATTTAAATATAACCCTAAACCCAACATTATTAAATGAAATAACAATGGATGCGAAATATGTAATGTACTATGTAGTAATAAAAGTAAATCAATAATCAGAATTGCAACAAAACATTTAATTTCTCAGAATTTTACTTCTATTCCAAGCCATTAATTAAACGTTTTAATTACAGTTTTCATTTAAATCATTGCAGTCATTTATTATAATTTCTTACAGCCATTTATTATCATTTCTTTGAGTTATTCTTCTGCGTGCGTAGACTTTTATCGAAAGTGTAGATGGTGTGTCTAATAATATATAGCGACCTACGAAAACAATGAGATGACCACCAAACTTGGAGAGAACATTTCTCTAGTCCTTATCAGTACGAGCAGTTTCAGTGGCCTTATTGTACCGTCACGTCTTAAATAATCAAGTCACTATTGTTGAACATAATCTAGAAGTTATGGAGCTAATTTTCTTAGATTATGCCGTCTGTGATTTATTGTAGTGCCTAATTTTTATATCTTTATTTAAGCTTGTAGATTACTTTAGTTAAGTCTGTACAGTTGATGTGCGGTCACCGTAATGTGTAGAGTAGCATTTTGTGGAATGTAAACAACACTCTATATTGTGATAAACTGTTACGAAAGTGTTCTGGTTTATGAACCGATGTATGAATTGTTTACTTTCCGCCATTGATGCTGGTATGATTATCTTGAGTTCCATATGAGAAAGTATTGTTTGGTTAGAGTTATGATTTTGAGATAATTTTAAGTTTATATGGGGTGAAAGTATATAATTATCACTTACGGATATATGTGTCTGCAATGAACTTAAAATGTATTATTAATAAAACATAACCTTCCGCAATCTGAGAGAGTAATAATGACAGGAATGAGTGTAAAAAGTAAATAAAATATTATACTTAAAGACCGTAGATTTATATTTAGAATTTTAACTATTTTTATCGTTCGAATAATAAGACAATATTTTTTCCATTTGATTGTTAATATTTAGAAACTCAAAATTATTGTTAAAAGTTACCTATTGATTGTTAATAAATTGAAAATACTCAATTTTCAAGTCTTGGAATCTATGATCGGACAATAAAAATATTTTAGCCAATCGTCTGCTAACATCCGAGTTTTATTGACATTGAGAAAAAGTCACAACTTAGGAAATATCAGTCTACTAATTATTATTTCCTTATAATTAATAAATACTTCATTAATTCAATAAATTGAATAACTATAAGGTACATAATGTTACAAACTTAACTATTTATTGTAATTAAGATAGATATATAAGTGATAAGTATATTATTTTCAATTTTTTGTATCCTCAGATAAAAATATACAGAGGTAAATTACGAATTATCGGTCAGTACTACATCTTCGGTCATATAAAAAAAACAATATAATAATTACTTTTATAACACACTACACAGTGCTATCTAATAATAATTTTTATATTGTTTTTTCTTATATGTAAATTTTTTCTCACTGACCGATAAGTTGGAACTTACCCAATTACTAAATTGGTGAAGAAAATTGATTTGTGTAATAAATGTAAGTTTACAATGTAGAGTCAAAGAAAAGTATTAGTAATGATATTTCCACATGCAGTTTACTAATTTCACATTCCACGAAGAAACTTCAGTAATTGTAATAATTGAAGATATTTTAAAACTGGTCTTATTCATCACAGTGACTCTTTTCTCTGATAGTACATCATCACAGTGACTCTTTTCTCTGGTAGTACATCATCACAGTGACTCTTTTCTCTGATAGTACATCATCACAGTGACTCTTTTCTCTGATAGTACATCATCACAGTGACTCTTTTCTCTGATAGTACATCATCACAGTGACTCTTTTCTCTGATAGTACATCATCCCAGTGACTCTTTTCTCTGATAGTACATCATCACAGTGACTCTTTTCTCTGATAGTACATCATCACAGTGACTCTTTTCTCTGATAGAACATCATCACAGTGACTCTTTTCTCTGATAGTACATCATCACAGTGACTTTTTTCTCTGATAGTACATCATCACAGTGACTCTTTTCTCTGATAGTACATCATCACAGTGACTCTTTTCTCTGATAAGACATCATCACAGTGACTCTTTTCTCTGATAGTACATCATCACAGTGACTCTTTTCTCTGATAGTACATCATCACAGTGACTCTTTTCTCTGATAGGACATCATCACAGTGACTCTTTTCTCTGATAGTACATCATCACAGTTACTCTTTTCTCTGATAGTGCATCATCCCAGTGACTCTTTTCTCTGATAGTACATCACAAAGTGACTCTTTTCTCTGATAGTACATCATCGCAGTGACTCTTTTCTCTGATAGTACATCATGATAGTGACTCTTTTCACTGCTAGTATATCATCACAGTGACTCTTTTCTCTGATAGTACATCATCACAGTGACTCTTTTCTCTGATAGTACATCATCACAGTGACAATTTTCTCTGATAGTACATACTCACAGTAACTCTTTTCTCTGATAGTACATCATCACAGTGACTCTTTTCTCTGATAGTAGATCATCACAGTGACTCTTTTCACTGATAGTACATCATCACAGTGACTCTTTTCTCTGATAGTACATCATCACAGTTACTCTTTTCTCTGATAGTGCATCATCCCAGTGACTCTTTTCTCTGATAGTACATCACAAAGTGACTCTTTTCTCTGATAGTACATCATCACAGTGACTCTTTTCTCTGATAGTACATCATCAAAGTGACTCTTTTCTCTGATAGTACATCATCACAGTGACTCTTTTCTCTGATAGTACATCATCACAGTGACTCTTTTCTCTGATAGTACATCATCACAGTGACTCTTTTCTCTGATAGTACATCATCACAATGACTCTTTCTCTGATAGTATATCATCGGAGTGACTCTTTTCTCTAATAATACATCATCACAGTGACTCTTTATCCGATAGTACATCATCACAGTGACTCTTTCTCTGACAGTACATCATCACAGTGACTCTTTTCTCTGATAGTACATCATCACAGTGACTCTTTTCTCTGATAGTACATCATCATAGTGACTCTTTTCACTGCTAGTATATCATCACAGTGACTCTTTTCTCTGATAGTACATCATCACAGTGACTCTTTTCTCTGATAGTACATCATCACAGTGACGATTTTCTCTGATAGTACATACTCACAGTAACTCTTTTCTCTGATAGTACATCATCACAGTGACTCTTTTCTCTGATAGTAGATCACCACAGTGACTCTTTTCACTGATAGTACATCATCACAGTGACTCTTTTCTCTGATAGTACATCATCACAGTGACTCGTTTCTCTGATAGTACATCATCACAGTGACAATTTTCCCTGATAGTACATACTCACAGTGACTCTTTTCTCTGATAGTACATCATCACAGTGACTCTTTTCTCTGATAGTACATCACCACAGTGACTCAATTCTCTGATAGTACATCATCACAGTGACTCTTTTTTTCTGATAGTGCATCATCACAGTGACTCTTTTCTCTGATAGTACATCATCACAGTGACTCTTTTCTCTGATAGTACATCATCATAGTGACTCTTTTCTCTGATAGTACATCATCACAGTGACTCTTTTCTTTGATAGGACATCATCACAGTTACTCTTTCTCTGATAGTATATCATCAAAGTGACTCTTTTCTCTGATAGTACTTATCATCACAGTGACTCTTTATCCGATTATCCGATAGTACATCATCACAGTGACTCTTTCTCTGATAGTACATCATAACAGTGACTCTTTTCTCTGATAGTACATCATCACAGTGACTCTTTTCTCTGATAGTACATCATCAAAGTGACTATTTTCTCTGATAGTACATCATCACAGTGATTCTTTTCTCTGATGGTACATCCTATCAGTGACTCTTTTCTCTGATAGTACATCAACACAGTGACTCTTTTCTTTGATAGGACATCATCACAGTGACTCTTTTCTCTGATAGTACATCATCATAGTGACTCTTTTCTCTGATAGTACATCATCACGGTGATTCTTTTCTCTGGTAGTATATCCTGTCAGTGACTCTTTTCTCTGATAGTACATCAACACAGTGACTCTTTTCTTTGATAGGACATCATCACAGTGACTCTTTATCTGACAGTACATCATCATAGTGACTATTTTCTCTGATAGTACATCATCACAATGACTCTTTTCTCTGATAGAACATCATCACAGTGACTCTTTTCTCTGATAGAACATCATCACAGTGACTCTTTATCTGATAGTACATCATCACAGTGACTCTTTTCTCTGATAGTACATCATCACAATGACTCTTTTCTCTGATAGAACATCATCACAGTGACTCTTTTCTCTGATAGTACATCATCACAGTCACTCTTTTCTCTGATAGAACATCATCACAGTGACACTTTTCTCTGATAGTACATCATCACAGTGACTCTTTTCTCTGATAGTACATCATCACAGTGACTCTTTTCTCTGATAGTACATCATCACAGTGACTCTTTTCTCTGATAGTACATCATCACAGTCACTCTTTTCTCTGATAGTGCATGTAAGACTACTTAGAGTTTCTTATTTTACTGATGTCATATATCTTATACCAATAACACATAATAAACTATATACCTATATCATATTAAAACTATTGTAGAGTTCAGAATAAAGATATTCACGTACATCAAGAACTATATTCACAGTTTGATTCGAAAAGCTAGATAAAAAGTATTAAGTAGTTTCTATATGGGTTTAATCTGATACAAAGAGCGTTAGATGCTATCGAGATCTTCAACTTTGCTCATTTAAATACAAACTTATTTTCTCTGAGATTTAACTAGTGGGGATAATGGAGGTGGCACGTGTGTATCGAGATACTCTATACAGAGTATTGAGAAACTCTTTAGAGTAGAGTTTTCTATACAAAAAAAAACTGTGCAAAAGAACCCTGTGGTCAAAAAAAAACGTACAAAATTTCTCCCGGTCAAAAACCTCTGTGCAATACCACCCGAACAAAAAAAAAAGCAAAAAACTCCCGGTGCAAAAGCCCTCGATGCAAAAACCCCCGGTCGATATAAATAGTTTAATTCATTTTTATTAATATATTTAACATTATTCAATGCGAACCAATAATTATTACTATATCGCCAAAAATATGACATATCTTTAGCAAAAAAATGTATATCAATTTTATTGTAGAAATAGTAAAGTATACACTTTGTCCCTATATATCGAACCTGGACCGCTAACCTATCCTTAGGTACGCTATATTTCTTTATATTTATAACATATAGTATTTTGATTATAAATCAATGAAAATTAATAAAAATGAATTAGGCCACTGAAATCGACCAGGGTTGATTCGCTTTGGGGGTGATTGACCGGGGGATTTATTGCACGGGGTTTTTTGTCCGTGTGTATTTTGCCTCGGGGGTTTTTGACCACGGGATTGTTTTTTTTCATCCTTTTTTTTCCTTTCACCGTGTGTATCGATACACACTCTACACAGCAGTTACTTTTAACTGGAAAGAGAGAGAAAGAATGAGTTGGTAAGAGCAGCAAGGGATAGTTGAAGTGGAGATTATGAGTAAATATCTCATAAATCCAATTCTAATACATAGATTCCTACCTTCACAAACCATTCACAAAAGTCTAACAGTTTCAATTCATTCACTGAATTAGAATATGTTTATTTCTAAATTGATTCTGAGAGTGAGTTGGAGGCAGTCTCTGCAAATCTCTCTATACTCTATTTGTGCCTAACTTCCAGTAATAAATTCCCTTAACATTTCAACCAAAGAATTGCGCAATGCTTCCGTACTTCACTTGGCCTCATCAACACAAACTAACTATTTTTGTGTTAATATTTTCTTAGAAAGGATGCTTTAGGATCTATTTGACAGCTTCTATAATAAGTTTTGTGTATAAATTTAGAAATAAGTGGAATGATTCATTCGATTCTTCCTCTAAACAATAAATATGTAAGGAATAGATGCTCTTCTTGATTGTATTTCTAATGCATTATAAAATATTCCAACTTAAATAATACAGATAAAAATGTGTGTAGAATAAAATTAATTTGTGATTTTACAGAAATTTGATTAGAATATACAAATATAATACCAAACTTTAATGGCCTCATTTGAATTAAATACCAATAGAATGAGTGCACAATGTACTGTTAGTTATCAACTTATAATATCAAATGAATAAAGTTAATAACGCACTGCAATATTTCTTTCTTCTTCAGTGATGAGCAGGCCAAGTGCCGTAAGAATTCGCCCCACCATTTACATTATGCTTTGTCCACATAAATCCTCCAGTCTCAGCCACTGGAAAAACGAATGCCAGAATCCAGACCATTTGTACAATGAGACACAAATATTCGTTATGTGAATAGATGATATCATTGACCTCCAAATTTATAAAAATGATTGTTCCAAATCTAGCCAATTGGATATTTCTTAACAAATTAAATTGCATTAGAATTGACAATGTATATTGTAGATCCAGTTCTATATGAATATTTTAAAGATGAAGAGCTAGTAATTATTGTAGACTAGTTATAAAGAAGTTTCTAGAATAATTATTCAGTTAATATATAAGTACATAACTGATATCTATTTCAATGAAAGCAATAGCTTTCTGAAAAACAAAAAACAATTAATTTAACATTGATTTTTTTTTCACAATACAAGATCCAGAGATATATGCAGTTAAGTTAAGAACTGCCATGTTACCTCATTATTTACGTTAGATTCTAGATAGGACTAGCGGCGCTGGGCACGCGCCAATATTTTCGAGTTGTGCAACACGTGTTTTGTTCCATAGTGATTTATTAGCGCCTCGCACCACTTTATAAGAAGCAACACTGCATATCAGCATCGATGATACGACATATTTGATGTTCACCACTGCGCAATATCTTAATGGTTATTTTCGCTTTGCAACACTTTTGTCCAACCAGTAGGAGCGCAAGTTTGAGTTTCTCCACCTCTTTTTATACCTTTGTAACCGCATCCGTGAAAATAAAAGACGATCGGGATGCATGATGATTTTGTTCAATTATAAGTTTTTTCTCCTGTTTAAGGTTTAATGTAATAGTTACTAGTTATTTAATGCTGACACAAAAGATTATTAACTAAATTATTGATCTACAATTTTACAGACAATTTGTTAGATACACATTAAGTTGACTATTAATGGGATTGCCTATTGTCCTTATAGTTATTAAAAAAATAGGTATAGAGCACTCAATTAGGCCTCATACACACGGGTGGTTTTCTCATACCGCTGCAAAATAAAAGCTGGATGAAGAAAACACCGAAGCTTTCAAACATGGCGTTTATTTCTAAGTCAGATTCTGGCCTGTGTTTCTAACCACACAGACTTAATACAGTAATTTTAATTATCTAGAGACTGTTGACAAGATATAACATGGAAACCCTGATAACATTGCACTATCGGGCTAACGTCGGTAAACGTTGGCAAAGTAAAGGGCCAACTGGGCCAAAGCAATGAAAACAACATTGGGCCAACGGTTGTCAAACATCACTGGCCCAATGAAGGGAACATATTGGTTAACCAATCCAGTGATTTTTTGAAGTACCAGGTTAATATTGATTATACCGGACTATCGGTTCTATTTGGCAGTTATCGCCATCAAATCAGAGAAGTTAGGTGCAAACGATCTCTTCCAACTTTAATCACACTAAATAGTAGGGTGGGCCAAAAAACAGCATTTTGGAAATTACTTATGGAATAGTGATATAAAGTTGATATGACAAGTAAAGATACGTGTAATGAAATTTGAGTGAATTCTGACATGATTAACAGTTGCCCCCAAGCGATTCAAATATCAGAAAAGAAACATTTTTAGTGATTTTTACTACATATTGGCAAAATATCACAAACTCTGATTTACTATCATTTAAAATAGGAAGATAGCTAGAGAAGAGCTTATTTTGGTGTTTGGGCCGGAAAATCAGACCGGTGAGACAATGTTTACAGTTGCCTCGACCCCTCCAAATTGTTCGAATTTAGGCACCGCTGGAGACTGTAGTCAGTGTAGTGCTCCACACTTATGAAGGTCTGGTGCTAAATGAAGAACATAATAAGGAAATTTATATGCAAGAAATTGAACAAAAACATTAATAACTATTTTTGATTAATAAACCAACATTTCAATATTTGGGGCACTTGGTGTCTCAAAAAAGTTGACAGAGCGAATTGCATGGGTTATTATCCAATTGCTGAAATACGAGTAAATTCGAAATTTTTGCAATACGAAAATATGGATACATGCTTTTATAAGATGAAATAAATACAATTCACAAAGTTATTTTAAGAATTAAATTACTTCTATCTTATCACAATAACAGCATGATTGCTCTAGAGCCAAATTTTGATAGAAATTTTGTAATAGTAATATATTTTACAAAAAAAGTGCTCGGGGCAACTCAAAATTAAGTATCAAATATTAATCTGAAATTTTGCTAGTTGTGTTTTTTCATAACGTGCCAACTAATTTTATCTATTCCACAGAAAAAAACAAAATCAAATATTTCAAAATTAATGGGAAAATATCATTTTGAACAAAATTTCAAATGTTTTTGGGGCAATTCAAAAATATCCAGAAATGGCCTGGAAATTGGCATGTAATGTTATTTTATAACGTATCCACTTATTATATCTATTCCATATGGAGATTATGAAGTTTACCCGAGACCCCTATTTTTTGGACCACCCTACTAAATAGTCATTTCAAAATCTTCAATTAAGTATATATTTCAAATTGTAGCAGTTTCTGGCAATTTTGTATAAATGGGCCTGTTATCCCTTCAATCATTACTTTAACACTTTATTTATTTCATAAAAATAAGTCTGACCGCTAGTTAATTCATATATTTAGTATAAAAAGTTATTTTCCGATTGAAAATTGTTCAAATAGTAAATTAAACTTTCTATTTAATTTATAGTTAAAATATTATTATTTGGTTAAATTAGCTTAAGTAAAATAATATAGATTTGAGTTTGAATAGGTAAATGTTATAAATTATTTACCCCTTATTTTGATGAATAAGATGTTTTTTATAGAACGGTTACTACCTATATTCTGAGATGAAACATTCTTCACGTATTCTGTATAGCGTAATATAATACACCTCTAATATAAAAATAGCATTGGCAGTGGAGCGGCATGACATCGGCAGCATTATGCAATAATAACAGATTTATAATACATTAATAAGACGTTTATAAGTTATTCATGAGACATTTATAAGTCATTTGTCAGAACTGGGTCAGTGAGTTGACAAAATGTCGTTTATATGTGGTTATACTGTTCTGGGCCGGTGGACATCCGTGAGGTGGGCCAACGTCGGGCCTTTGCTGGCCCAATACACCGTTATCGGCATGACAGCGTTGGCCCAGAGTTTTCTTCTGAATTGTGCCAACGTTGGCCCAACATTGTAATGTTAACTGTGAAGTGTGCGATGCTTCAATCATTCTTATTTTTATGATATCATCTAATGTAAAAACTATATTTTCATGGAGGCAAATATTCATATTCTCATATTGGTTCAAAATTTTCCTCATTTTTATATATTTTGTACATGTTCAGAACATGGACCCACTATTGTTTTGTTTTTCACACCAAAAGTGAAACATTCCTCTGCAGAAAAGGGGAAGAAATATATGGCTGTTTGTTGACTATCACCCAAGAAGTATGATTAATTAATCTCGTAGAAATCATTAATCTTATAGAACTGCTCATATAAATATAAACTATTTCAATCAATATATATTTTTCAATATAGGTAAGCTAGATTCTTCAGGCTGATAACAAATATATAAATTGGTATAGGCCTATAAATGAGGGAGATAGATATAATAAATATAAACACGTTATATATAACAATTTAAATTAGTCATTCACTTGATTATATCTATCAAAACTTATTAATTATTACAAATATTCACGTTGGATCAAAGCAGGTAGACCTACATAAATATTTTCAACTCAAATTGCAAAGTTTCTTATTTAGTGAAATTTACTAGATATAGACTTAGTTTGAAAGAGGTGTACCTAATTATTTTTAGATAGAACTTTGCGTATTAATTTTAGTTTCTTACATCAAGTAAAACTAGAGATCATGTCAGTTTCATTTTTCAGTACCTTTGATTCAAATGCTTTTTTGCACAGCTTGAAAAGCCGTCTGCTACATGGAAATCGTAATGGAACAAAGTTCAAATTACAAATTACAAAGTATTCTTGGGCCTTTTGTGAAATGATTATAAGATTAATAGTAAAATATAGTAAGATTTTGAGCCGTATGGCGTATGTTACAAACCTGTGCTCTTAAATATATATATAAATGATGTTTCAAATATGTGAGCAGTGAAGGAAGAGTGGTGGAATTTTATCAAATTCACTCCATTTACCTATCAGTAATATTCATAATTCATTCAAATTAACTATATAATAGAACGTACAGTGGTGCGCTGCTCAGGTTTTAGATATGTATCTAGACGGACGTCAGATGGTGAGACTGTCAGAATGAGAATCATGAAATCAAGGGGATGTTCATGTTCTTAATTGGGGGGATTTTGACTTTGAGGAAAATCACCATTTTATGATTTTGGTGAACAAGTGCCAGTCTGCAGAAACTGGTAAATTGTTCTCCAAGAAATCATCTATTTTAGCTTCTGTTTTAGGTAGGGACTGGGAAAAAGGATGCCAGTCTGTATTTGGTGCACAAAATTCCACTGACTTTTTGAAAAAGCTGAGAAAATCCACCATAAATTTCCAGTAATTTGGCTGATCCACCAACATTTTGCCCATTTTTCCACCAAAAATTAATGGTAACATAGGAATAAATAGCTAGGTAGTTAAATATCCACTGACTTTGTCAGAATATTAATTTCAATGAAAACAAATTCCACCGACAAGTCGGTGGAATTTACCATGAAATACAG
Source organism: Caprella mutica (assembly GCA_947561585.1). Classification (NCBI taxonomy): domain Eukaryota; kingdom Metazoa; phylum Arthropoda; class Malacostraca; order Amphipoda; family Caprellidae; genus Caprella; species Caprella mutica. The sequence continues at coordinate 67,271 of CANNZV010000695.1, read as the reverse complement.
TCTGGAAAGGATGTTTCCTATGTTTGTATCACGCACGTTTCAGTGATGATGTGATCTGCAATATCGACCGATTTTGCTGCGCAATTTGTTGATCAATAGTTTGAGCCCTTTGAGGATTTGCGCAGCCATCGATCGATATCACAAGCGCGTTCTAGTGATATGATTTTTTTAGTTTGTATATCAAATTGGCACATTTTATCGCGTAGGGTCACGCAAATAAATTGTCGCCCTTTAATTTTTAATTGCGGCCTTCTCAAGAGAGTCTCTAAAACATTCTGAACCGAAATTACATTAAAATTGCATAGCTATCAAAAGAACTTAAAGAAGTGCAGTGCATGCTATAATTTATTAATTTAAGTTTTTAATGTGTGTTTTGAAACTATGATGTTTCTGTTGTTAGAGGCTGCAGTTTGTTAGTGTGCCGCAATTTACCTGCTTGACCCTATATCAATCGATAAAGCAACCATCATCCATGAACTATCGATCGATTCCTGCATGTTCGAATGATATGATTTTTTTAGTTTGTACATCAAATCGGCACATTTCATCCCGTTTAACCGTATATCAATCGTTAGCGCAACCCAAGTAAAATAGTATGTCTCATAAACTCACCATTTGTCTCTCCAGCTCTCTCCAAAATTCAACAAATTCTCTCCAAAATGATCAAATTATCATTAATTCTCTCCAAAATAACATTGTAGCATAGGAGAAAAATAGATAAAACTCGCCATTTGCAATTGAAGGGCTCAAATTAACTGTCACAAACTCGCCATTAAAATGGCGAGTTTGGACATGCTTAATTACTTGGAGCGCAACCATCGATCAATTTCTGTGCGTTCGAATGATACGGAATTTCTTAGTTTATACATTTAATTAATTGCTCTGTTTTTATTGAAAAAATACTTCTAAATACTTTCTTTTTATTTAATAAGGCAACCAACCATCAGTCCATGTTTCAGAGGCTGGAAAATTGTAAGCCAATTTTTGAGCCGACATTTCACACAAAATCTGAGCCAAGCCAATTTGGCTCATTTTTTGAAGAATTCAAGCCAAAATTAACATGGGAACATAGGAATTAATTCAAAATTTAAAGCCAATTAGACATATCTGAGTTTTGACTTTTTCAAATCTAAGCCAATTAATTGGCTTTAACTGACATACTCTGTAACATGGCCATCAGTCAATTGTTGCGCGTTTGAATGATATTGTAACGGATGTAAAATTTACCTCCTATTTTTTTGTTTTGATGTTTTCAATATAAAATTAAAATACTTTCAAAATACCGAAGTTACCCTGGTAAGATACTAGGCTAGATACGACTGAACATACGCAACTATTCAAGTGATTATTCTCCTATCACTCCTTAATAAAAATTCCTTGTCATTATTCAATATTCTTTGCTCGATCCATTAAATAACGTAACACTAATATTAAATTCATATTTAGAATAGTTAGAATAATATTTGTTTCATTTCAAACTAATGTATATCTTTAAAAGCATATTATTAATTCGTACGCAGCTTCTATATCTGTTGCCATATTGAGAGCGATAGACAATAATCAAGTGAATTTTATTGAATAAATATGTATACAGGTTATATATTACATACAATAATGTTGTTATTGTTTTATTTAGAACATGTTTATGTAATTTTTTAACTCCTATTTTGATCAGATGCTTGCTCTAACAACTGTTTGAACAAATCACAATCATTAATAATTTCTCTCATAAGTAACCAATTGACTTTATTTCATAATCATAATCTTCAAAATCTATTCATTAATCTTTTATTTAAATCATAAATCTCAAAAGCTAGTAAAAGTTTATATTTAAATGTAGCTAATTGATAAAATATTGCGAATCTGGCATCAATCCCTAACAAGTGAAGTACGAGGATTTGAGGCACTTTATCATACAAAGTTTATATACCATATTAAAGCTATAAAATGTTATTAAAGTTATTTATATATATGATGTCTCCTAAAATTGTTGTTAATATTAAGAATTATATGTAATATGTGAAATTATGTAGTTAGTTTTGTTTTTAGAAGTTTGTTTAGAAAATGTTTGGGTTTGTTCGAGTATCAGTTAATTAGATCTTTTTTAATTATAAAAAAATCAATTTTATAATATAATACTCTGTAGCTATATCTACTGATAATTATTGCAACCAAATTCGAACTGGATTGCTTGCAGTTTATGCACTCTATTTAGCTAGCCTAGCTATAGGAATAAAATAATGTCTATTCTAATTACATTTCTCTTCAGAAACATTTTAACTAATAGATAGATATCAAAATGAGTTGGCTTTGGGGTAGCAGTTCTGAACCCGACTCCAATACTAGTAGTTCTTCCAGCTCATATGATTTTTCTAGCTCAGGAATTGGTTCAGATTCTTCCTCAAGTTTCGATTCTGGATCATCTAGTTTTGGATCTTCAAGTTTTGACAGTGACCGCAGTTCATTTGGAGGTAAGATCAAACTATTTTTTTAATTTTTAATATTATTTCTCTATAGCTATTTGTAATAAAGATTTTAATGAGTATATAGGGTGGTGCAAAAAAAGGAAACCCATTTTCAAATTAATTAATTTATTTATTAGTTTAAATTCTCAATAAATTGTTCATGAATAAGATTAATGTATTCATGTGTTCATTCTATTCTCCTGCGACCTAATCGCTTTTTGTTCAAAATAAAGTGGTTTCTTCAGTTTTGAACTTATTAATATAAGTCAATATGGTTTTATAGTTGGTGAAAATCCTTCCTAGAAGCTATGTTCAAAATGAAGTTGAACCCGTTTAAAGCTTTTTTTTTTTAAATAACTTGTCACAACAAGAACTTTGTTTATTTGAAAGCTACATTTTGAGGGTTTCGAATATGAGATACAAAATAATGGCGAACTGATTTCATTAAAGATATCAAACATCAATTTCAAATAATAATTAAGGTTTTAATTGTCTTTTATTTGGTACAAAAAATAATAGAATTTAATGTTTTTACATTCATATGAATTGAACTTTCTTCTTTCGTATAGTTCGTCCTCGTGCAAGCCCTTTTTATTTACCTTTTTTTAATTCGCTGCAGGATGTTTAATTTTTGTCTTAACTTTAACAGATTTTCAAGATAGATGCAGAAAAAGTAAAGAAATAAAATAAGGTTTTTAGAAATTTTCTAGCTTTAATAGTTTGTAAAATATACTTGTTTAAATATGGGATTCTTTTTTTTTTGCCCCACCCTGTATATTATGAATAGCTATGAATCCATACTTCCTACTAACTTTAATTGTGTACTAACTAAATACTAACATCCTGACACCACTAAAAAATTTAATTTAAACTTTTAATCCATTTGCTAATGTTTATAACTTTATATAATATATTGTTAAGTAAGTTCTTGATTAGATAAGCAATAATAAATAGTTATCTCATAAAAGCTGGTGAATTTTATGATTGGTTATCTCTCATAAACAAATTCTAATTATTTCCTATAAATTTCAGACAATAGTCTTTCTGAGAAGTCGCAGGGAAAAGATGCTGAAATGCAGATGTTCATAGCACAGGAGGAACAAAAAGCACAAATGCAGAAGATGGTAATTATGTAGTTTCAAACTTTCAATATTATTTCACTGAAGAAAATATTGATGGAATTGCTTTTAAAAATTACTTCATAATTACTTTTATATTATAGATTATAACATTTCACTTATTAGACATAGCTAGTGAACAATTCAAACACTTCTCAAGTGATCTTTGTTTCGCTCTCTTCTCGATCATTTTATTATTTAAAAACAATGTTCTTTATTATATCTTTAGCTACTTTATTAATTTACTATGATAAAACTATTAACTAAGAAAGGTGATGTCTGGTTAATTGCAAATGAAGGAAAAAGGTTTTGAAATAGCATCTTAATGTGTAAATCTATAGATCTGGAGTATATAATGTTGCAATTTTTTTTAAATAATGATAGCTTTTAGGTTTTCTATCTTACCAGGCTGACTAATCTTTTTAAATATCCCATAAATATAAATTTTAAAGGGTCAAATAATGAGATCTAGGAGCCTGAGTAACTTACCAAAACGAGATATCAATGAATTTGGAAAATGTTTTGAGAAGTGCTTTGTGTGCTGGTTCACCAACTCATTGAAACCACATCTCATTTACATTGTTATTCTCCATTTCTGAAATTAAATATTCCTAAATACATTTTTGATATGAAGTTCCTCTAAGAATCACAGTTCCCCTTTTGTTTCCTTCAAATAAATCTCTGAATACAGTTTTGGAGAGGTAGCTAGGTGCTAGTGGCTTTTATATACATTCAAGATGGAAGTAAAAACTATCAGTTGATGAACTTGCTAATAATACTTCACCTCCATTTTCTAGCTGACTGCTAACTTCTTTCATTTCTTTCAGATTCATGATATGAACGATATTTGTTGGGACACTTGTATGGGTAGTCCGGAGAACAAATTGAGCTCACGAACTGAGACTTGCATCAGCAACTGTGTGGAGAGATTCATAGACTCGTCACTTTTCATTACAAATAGATTTGCCCAGTTACTCTCCAAGCAGGCTGGTTAAGATCATAGGTACATGAGTTGTGAATTGCGACACTAAATGTACCTAACATTGTGTTGATAGTAAACTATAAATTTATCTATTTGAATACATTGAGCACTGATGCTGGTAATTGTGTCATTTACAAAACATATTGATGTGTGTCTAGCGTTATAGCTAGTTATATCTTGCATTGTGAAGAATGTATTTGCTGAAAAATGGTTATTGTTTCGTTTAAATAAGTTTCTATATCATTTACAGTATTTACTGAACAATGAATGTCCTGTAGTTTCTACTTCAATTATGCTCCAGGGGTTTCATCCAGAAACTGTTTATAGTTGAGGGAAAGGAAGTGGAGTACCATTCTTTGGGTCTGAAGCTCTTTAAATTGGATTGTCGAGCTCTGTGAATGCTTTATATTGTTGTTGGTATGAATGAACATAACCCCCAGAAGGGAGTTTGGTGTAAATGATGATACAGCTCTTTCTGTGAATTTGGTGTTGGGTGATGGATCTTGTAAAGATGTGAAAATGTTTCAGTAATGTGGCAAGTATGACTTGAATGTTGCGTTGTGACTTGTTTCCTTCGCTCAGTTTATATGTAGCTAATTTAATAGATTTGAGTGGCTAAGTTTGGAGCCATGTAGCAGAAGGACACATATCTCCTCGTGGAGGTGTGTTGATTGCGTGCATCCTGTGGTAAATCCCAGGTGCGTTGTTTTGTTTATCTTGGAGCTTATCCTTGAAGTGAGTGTTAGCGGTGTCAGGTGGCCAGGCTGTGTGTGTGTAGGTAAGGATGGATCTTATGAATTGTTTTAGAGTTATGGTATCTTCTGTGAAGTGACTAAGTTGTGAATAAGGGTTCACATAACGTTCTCTCTGTTTTTGGCTATATTGTTCCCACTGTCGAGTGTGACTTGAGGTACTTACAGCGTGTTGTTAACCGGAATGGGAGTGCTGTAAAGTGCTATATTTGGATGGGTTCTGTATTCAAGGATGTAGATGGTGATGATCATGAAGGAGAATTTGTTAGCGGAGACCTATTTCTGTTTGTTTCTTGCCAGTTTTCAAGTGAATCTACTAATGTTAGTAAATTTTTTCAAACTTCAGAATCTGTATAATCTTTGCTAGTACCCAGGTGTTGAGTATACTGTTGTTCAGTACTAAAAAGCTAAAGATTTCTGAAGATCCTGAAGTGTGTGGTCCTAGATGTTTTAAATGTTTGTTAGATATACCATCAGGGCCAGTGGAAGGAGTGTTCTTTGTAGCCCGTATAACCTCTGTGACCAAAGCAGGTTTGAAGGGTGGTGTAAAAAGTTGATTGGTGCATGTTTGGACTATTGGTCGTTTAAGTAACCTACTTGTATTGTAATAGTTTTTATTGAAAAAACGTCCGCCTGCTCTTTGTTTGTGATAATAGTGTTGTGGACTTGTGTGATTTAGGTTGTTCGGTGTATTTTTTATTGAGTTCCCTAAGGGGGCAGGGGTCTGATTATCAGACTAGGGGTTCGAAACATTACTGCCAATCCCCCCCCCCCCCCTCATTGTCCCGAGGCTACCTCTAAGTAGGCCTTCTTTTCACCTTCGCAGAATGCGGAAAGGTCATATTTTACCCGTCATTTATTTATTTATCATCTTGTTATTCTTTAGTTTGTCACTTTTTCTTCAGCTTTCCTTTGTGTCTTTCTTCTGACTTGCTATATTTCATAAATAAGCAGACTGACTGTGTATGTTTCTTTTCCATGGCTGCTTATTCTTGCGACCTGTGCTAGCCAAGTAGTCGTCCTAGTACATGGAGGATATTTTAACGGTCCTCCCTCTTCTACAAGGCCTTTTCTTAATGTCTCTTAAGAACACCTCGTAGTGGATAGGGACATTTTTTAAACCCCAAAGATTAAATTAAATGAAGTTCCCTAATGAGTCTCCAGAAAAATAATAGGAAAATCCATCTTGCATCTCCTAAAATGTTTTTGTTACAAAATCAACAATAAAATCGGAGAAAAACAATCATTTTTTTGTTGAAATATTCTTAAGAGAGTCATAAGATAGGGTTCTTCTTAATATTTTTCTTTATGGATGGCTAAAAAATACTATAGACAAACGTTAGATAGGTGATGTTCTTACGTTTCTCTGTAATAACTTTCAGCTATACTTCTCTGGAGTAAAAAGCTATGAGTACTTCAAAAATATAGTTTATCAAAAATCTCAAAATCATGCTCTCCTTAAAGTAGCTTTACTAATAGTCATGAAAGTTAAGAATAAGATATGACATTTTATGAATTTATTTTGATGTGTGTTGCAAGTAGTGGACTAATGTGAATTTAAATCAACAAATTTTGACTATCACTCAAGTGATTAAAACTATAATATACAGAAATAATAGTCTAGTGGACTGGAATATATCCAGTCAAAACATAGGTAGGTAATTCAACTGGCAATTAAATAAATCTAATCTGCAACTTAAATAATGAAATATTATTCAACTATAGATATATTGCTCCAGGGGCTTTATCTTGAAGCTGTCTGTGGTAAATGTAAAAGGATGGAAGTGCAATTTAAGATAGCGCTGGGATTCTCCTCTCATATACGAGGTCTTGGATTTTCTTTATTTTCCTTTTTCATCCGGTGCATGTGTCCCTTTTCGTCACATTCCTTGGCAAGTGGCTGCATTCATGGAGTATCTTCTATGCATCCATGAGCATCTTCACTGACGGTAGTAGGTGACTTTGTTCACTCTAAAGTAACATATAGGGTATGGTAATCAGCTCATCGAATCCAGTTTGACGTGACCACCGGGTGACTTTAAATGGCGACTATGATCACACTTTGAAACATGGAGAAGTGACTAAGTTTAAGTAGTACTCAACCTTCTTAAACTTAGTCACTTCTAAATTTAATTTTCTTATCAATTACCAACTAGGCATTGGTTAAATTGTATTTCCATAATTTCATTCCTCAATTGTTATTCATAGAATCTACAATTTAGCAGTTAACTAGTACTAGTTTGGACTCCTATGTTGCATATATTTAAGACCCTATTTTTTATAGATAAGTAAAAGAAATGAACAATAAAAAAAACACCAGAATTATAGCTATCTATAAATTCAACTTTGAGGTTTAATCGCCATTTCGCTCTTCTTTTACATGAAACCTTTATAAAATGACTTTAAACTTCTCGATATTAACATGCAAATATGAGGATGAGCCGCTCTGTCACAAACAAGAAATGTTTTGTTTCGGTGACGTCAATTTTTTGCGTCTTCTATAGTTACTATACCCGTTATGTTTCTGTACCCTGACTTTGCTCATGGAGCCACTTTCCTGACTTACTGTTTCTTTCAGTCCCATGTATTTAATTTCTTTTTGACGTGTCAACGATATGGCTGAAGCAGAAGTTAAAATTCTAGTAAAATTAATATTATTACTCTCCCCTTCCCTCATCGAACCCCTAACAGACCGTTAACCTAACCTTTTATAATTATTTTTAAAGCTGCTTATCTATTTATGAAGACACTATCGAGAGATCTATAGATCACATAACGTATACAAACTAGTTTTAGGGGTTTGATTATAAATATTACATATGCTGATATACAAACGTTCTTTGTATAACTACGAAGTGGTGTCAATGACTCATAACTTTAGCTATTCATCACTAGATGGCGCTTCAATAAGTATTATTTAGATGAATAGAGCATACAATATATTCCATAATTAAATATGCTGATTAAACAGATATCAGGAAATGTTTGATTTTAGATGCATTTACACGTTCCAGTTTCGATCTAAGGAGAACAGACGTTAATTGAAGCTGTAACAATAATGCCAAACCATAGGTATGACAATGAGCAAACGACTGAGTTTATTTGGACTGTTTATACCTAATAACTGTTCATAATTCTCTGTACCTGTTTTTATTGTATATCAGTACAATATGTATACCTATGAATAAAAAAAATGTTTTGTTAAAGGTCCTCTCCAAGCAAATTTTTTTATTAATTAAATCAACGATGCTAATGTTTCTTATCATTTTACTGCAAACCCCATCAAATTTGATAGCATATTTTTAATTTTATATGCTTTTAAAGATTTTTATAATCCAAACTCTACAAAACCTACTTTACTTCCGACTTTCTAATTTTCAGTCTGATGAAGAAGAATGTACACCATTTGTTTTGATTGTCAACTAGGTATTTGGTTTAATAAATATATTTATCATTAGTTTATATGTTTGAATTTTGATAAACGTATTATAGAAACGTTTATATACTTGAAGAAACAATTTATATCTTAAAAGAAGGCCCAAAACTCATTGTTTATTTAAAAATCTGAATTTGAAATCAAAACAAAGAGTGTACAATCTTCTTTCTCAGCGTCAGGTAGGAGATTCGGTCGATTATTGCTCATATAGTATTAAATAACTTTAAAAGCAAATAATAAAATATATACTGAACCGAATTGTATGCATTTTGTGGAATAATTATCGTAGACCTTAGTTCTATAATGTTATGTAATAAACTCAATTTTTTCCCGGAGCCTGGAGAGGACCTTTAACGTTCAAACGTTGACGACTGTAGTTCCATCTTCAGGTCTGTATCGAACTATAATTTAATTAATATAAAAATAATTCTTAATGTTTATTTGAGTCAAACTATTTCATATGGACGCATAAAAAATGTTAAACTGTCAATTAAAGTTGTAAAAACAGATAGGTATGATAATCCGGTGAACTTGCCACCAAACTATTTACTATGGACATTTCAAACACCCATGCAGGCATAAACCTATAATAGAGACTAACTCACGAAAGAAAAATTTCTCTTGATTATAAATTTTGGTTGGAAATGGAGTTCTCAGCTGTTTCATGGATTTTTTTTTTAATTTTGTGGAGTGTTTCGAAAAATTAGGGTTAATAAAGCTACATTGGTTGGGGTGGAAAGGTTAGCTAGGTACCGTTAGTGTGATCTCATATCTATTGCGCTCTAGATTTGCCATACCTAGATTTATTTAATTTAACCGATGTTGTTAATGTTCTTAATTGTCGTATGGATCTAACAGTATCTAAAAGCTGAGCGGCGTACCACTGTACTTTCTATCAATGGTCTCAACATAAATGGCTGTTAAGGCTATATACCTACTGAATATATAGATGTTCTGTGATATTAGTTAGTTGTACTGCACATTGCACACTTCCAGACTGCAGGAACTGGTAAACTGTTCTCCAAGAAATCCTCTATTTTGGCTTCTGTTCTCTATAAAATACATGTATAAATATACTATTATAGGAGGAAATCAAGGATTGTTTGCACAGAAAATGTTAAAAATGTCCCATATTCTGCGGACTGGGTGCCACACTTCATGATGACGATTGTTTTAATTCCAGTCTGTATTTGGTGCAAAAAATCCCACTGACTTTTTCAAAAAGCCGAAAAAATCCACCATAAATTTCCAGTTATTTAGCTGATCCACCAACATTATCCCAATTTATTCACCGAAAATTAATGGTAACATAGGAATTAATAGCTAAAAATCCACCGACTTTGCCAGAATATTATATTCAAAAGGAAAAAATTCCACTGACAAAATGTATACTTTACCAATTTTACCTTATTAATAAGGGTAAAAAAAGGGGATGACTGGGGAAAGACCAGATTGCATTCTTTGTGAATTTTTTTCGAAACTCGCGGTCTTCTAAAAGACATTTAGCGTCGGACCGGGTGACTTTGCGCATTTTCCGCATACTTTGATTTTACGAAAAAACGAGAGAAGTCAGCAATCTGATTTTTTGTGTGCAGATAGATGAAGGGTAGACCTAGGTGCTTACCAAGTTTCAACTCTTTAAGTTCAATAGAAAAAAAGTTATCATCGAAAAACTGTGCGCAAAGATCGTGGGGATAAACCGGGTGAATTTTGCGCAATTACCGGGTGTACTTGCGCACTGCGCAAAATCACCCAATGTGAAACTGCGCAGTGCGCAAGCTCATCCTATGTATAAACTGTGCATAGAAAATCTAACCCCGATATGCTATGCAACTGCCGTGAATCTGCCCCAATCTTCTATGCAACTGCCCCAATCTGCTGTGGAATTGCCGTGAGTCTGCTGTGGAATTGCAGTGAGTCTGCTGTGGAATTGCAGTGAGTCTGCTGTGGAATTGCAGTGAGTCTGCTGTGGAATTGCAGTGAGTCTGCTGTGGAATTGCAGTGAGTCTGCTGTGGAATTGCAGTGAGTCTGCTGTGGAATTGCCGTGAGTCTGCTGTGGAATTGCCGTGAGTCTGCTGTGGAATTGCCGTGAGTCTGCTGTGGAATTGCCGTGAGTCTGCTGTGGAATTGCCGTGAGTCTGCTGTGGAATTGCCGTGAGTCTGCTGTGGAATTGCCGTGAGTCTGCTGTGGAATTGCCGTGAGTCTGCTGTGGAATTGCCGTGAGTCTGCTGTGGTATTGCCGTGAGTCTGCTGTGGTATTGCCGTGAGTCTGCTGTGGAATTGCCGTGAGTCTGCTGTGGAATTGCCGTGAGTCTGCTGTGGAATTGCCGTGAGTCTGCTGTGGTATTGCCGTGAGTCTGC